>JBBPBS010001217.1:428538-473097 GCA_037974835.1 Cicer judaicum | reverse complement strand
TTTTTAATTTAGCCCTACTCCACTCCTTTCCTTTGTTTTATGGAGAATTAAACGGAATGAACCAATTTAAGTGGATTAGTTCAAATCTTCAATCCAATTCGTCTAAAATGGCAAAGTTAAAAATAAAATGATCCGTCGAATTGGTATTCACTGTTAGTTTATTTTAACTACATGCTTTTTTTTAAATAAAAATTACTTTGGAGCATGTATGGACTCATGGCATCACGGCACGTACAACACATGGTTGTGATGATTTGAAGCATATGGGTGTAAAAGGTAGTAGGAAGCATACATTGAAACAATATTCTAATGTATAATAATAATAGGAAGCATACAATGATACAATATTCTAATCCAAGTCAAGTACTTTATCTGTATCACAATGAATATTCTTTTTGTTGATTTAACATTTAATAAGAAATAAATTATAAATAAAAGAAAAAAAAACAATAATTTTATCAAATTAACTTATTAGCAATTGATTTATTCTTAGTATCATGAATATAATGTTTATTTTATTTATAAGTGTTTTGGATCAATAGAAACATGGACTAAATAGTACAATAAATTAATATTTTATTAGTGTGATTGTGATGTTCTAATAAATTATGTAGTAATTTTATTTATGAGAAAATTTTATTCATTTGAAATACTCATAAAAGAGTTGTAAAATAATTTGAATGCAAAAATTACTTAAAATATAAATTACAATTGTAAAGTAAATGTTTGTTATTGGACTCCGGCCAAAGTCAATTGGAGTTGAGCAAGAAATGAGCTCAAGCCTAATGCCTTGCGAATCCATCTAACTACAACATAGGATATCTTCGCGTACATAGATCTCAACCAAACATGTCATTAACAATATTTTGTCACCATTTGATCATCATACATGACCGCTCGATATTCTTTATGAGAATTACACAATGGCTTAACAAACTCCGAGTACACCTCATTAAAGTGTTCCCCACAAAAAATTATTTTCTTTAGGTGCAAGGTACCTAAAATGCCTCTAACTGGCCCATATGTCTCATTGCCTTCTATCACCAATACAAATAATCGCTTCACCAAGTCATCGACATTGTTGCAATTTCCACACAACTCCAAATTCTAAGAACATGGGGAATAAGCTTGCTCCACAATAATAGTAAATGATCATAAAAACAACATACGGATCTTGCACAAAATATCTGGAGGAGACAAAGAGCGATAAGTATTAACTGAAATATTATAATTAAAATTTTTAAAAGTCAGTTTTTATTTTTAAAGTATCACACAATTCATACATAGTAGACAAGTTAAAAAAATTAGAATTTCAATTTTCACAAGTCACACAATTTCCACAAATCACACAATTCACACAATTCAATCAAATAAAATATATCCATTTAATAATTTACATCTTTATAAAAAAATTCTTCTTGAAAAAATGCATCAATTTTTGTATGTTTAAATATTGTGTCACTCCTACAAAAATACACATATTAATTAAAACAATTCACTATTAAAAAATAGTTAATAGTTAACCGTTGAGTTGCTAATTAAGGTGTTAGAGTTTGTTGATTCGAGATTAGTTAGTTTATTTATTTATATCACATAGTTTATATATATAGAGATGTTGTTGTATTAATTTTATTATTAGAAATTCAAATAGAGAGTAGAAAACAAATATAAAAGAGATACATAAGTGGAGAAGAGAGACAAAAATTACTCAAAATCATTAATATTTTTATAATTTATCACTATTATTTTGATAATATACTCTAGTTATTTTATATATATATATATATATAAATATAAAACACAACACATGAAAGCATAACTTGGCATGGTATCAAGTGATAAACAAATCCTATATATATAATATCATACAACAAACATGACTTATGTGACAAAACATCATAATGCAATACTTATATGTTAGTGCACATGATTTTGAAATTTCAAAACCCCTCTGAACAGGCGTAAATCATAAATGTGCAACGTCAACATGTACTAGTACTATTTATCAAAGTGCAGTCTCAACACAGACTAGCACAATTTACTATGGTGCAACATCAACACATACTAGCCCTGTTAAATAATCCTCGTAAAGATAAGGTGGACTATTAGAACACTTGAACCACCTCGTGGCTTATTATGATCACCTCTAACTATGAAATGCATGAGAATACTATGATTCTTTTACATCAATAATTATGTAAATGCAACAATTAAAATACATTCTTTTTAATACTAATTAAACAATAATAATTTTTCAACAATTTTTCACATAGCATAGTCATGACATATTATAACCAATAAGATTCATAATACATAGTAAACACATTGGATGTTAGATATAAATACATGATCACATCAAATATAAGTTTATAAAACAAAACCTCTCATTTTCCTTGTACCTTAAATCAATCAATTGACTTAATCAATATAAGTTTATAAAACAACCCCAAAATGAACCATAGGTTCGGCCATTATCCAAATCAATTAGGGTTTGACTTTTTCTTAGATTTTCTTACCTAATTTTGGTTATCTAACTTCAAAAAGACATTGATTTAGGCCAATAGGCGCCAACAAATTTGATTGAAAACCAAGAATGATCTATAAAATCTGTTTGATCTGTAAAATCAAGATTGATATGTAAAATCTGTTTGAAAACCAAGAATGATCTTGCCTTGAGCACTTAATGGAAAATCTCACAATTGTGAGGAATGGACGTAATTCGTGTTGGGTAAACCAAGATATATCTCTGTGTGATATCTCTTCCTTTATCTCTATTTATTTTTTATCTTCTAATTAGTTTTTATATAGATAAGTTAATATTGTATGTTTTCATTATCCAAGAACGTTCTTCGTTTATAACCAAGATCAATCTTGAGTAAAATATTTCAAATTTAACATAAATTTTTAAAAAGGAGGAATTATAATTCAAGCCTCCTTCCTTGTAATTGAAATTGTTACTTCGAGTTAGACTTACCGTCCGAAACACCTATTTTGAATTTGAACACATTCAAATGATAAAAAAAGTAAAAAATGAATTATGACAAAAAAAAAGCATTACATGAATAATTATTATATCAATAATAACAAAAATAAATTAGTTATTTTATCTTCTATATTTTTATCATATTTTAGTGTGTTTAAGAGTATGTTTGGATAACGGATTTTGAAGGTGGAACATCCCACTTTTTCGAAGCATTAGTTATCAAAATTTTAAACATAAAGATACATATTTGTTTTTTTTCTTTCTATAAGATTTTCTTAAATACTCATTTATTTTAAAACCTATTAATAACTTTTTCAATTGTATTTTCAAAAATAATGAATCGGTGTGTATCCAATTACAAAAATTAAATTTAATACGTTAAACAAAAGAAAGTCATAAAGCCGACGTTTTACTTCACAAAAATATATCCTAGTTGGTCATAATTTCAGAAGCTTGTGGAAAACTCTCCCAAAAGTCTAACACAAGTACAAAAGTATCTTGGAGCCTCCCCAACTGCATGATATTGTGTTTCCTCGCATTTCTCCTACTAGGTTGGTCTGCAACATTATTCGCCCAAGCAAAACTATATGTGACGTCATGTCAAATGTAAGGGGTCATTTCTAAATAACAAACACAGAGAAAATAAAGATGCGTATATAGTTATTATAACAAAAATATAAATAAATCATATACTTCATTTAACGATTAAATCACAAAGCACTAGAGATACAAATCAACCAAAATGCATAAATCCTATTTGTTAGACCATATGTCAATGAACGATTTTAGAATATCACCATCCTATAGAGCAAAAAGTCTCACCTTTGGACAATGTCCCACCATTAGACAAATGCTCTTCAGAGTTTCAAGTTCAATACTCGACCGTTAAGTATTTTTCTGAATCACGTTGCCTTTTCAAAGAACTATCGTCACATACTCGCTAATAGGTTTAGACCATCAATGTATGAATGAATATTATCACCATTAGTTAGTAACATAATAGATCACTCAACCAGAGCGTCCAAAAGCATTCCACTTTGTTCTAAACCAACCTTGTTTAGACACAAAGTTATCACCATGAATTACCACCCGTTACCAATCAAAATACACAAATTACTTAATCTCAAAATATCATTCATAAACATGTAATTCAAATAACACACATATTTTGAATTTAAGATTTAGACAAATTCTCGTAAAACAATCAAATTATTATTATTATTATTATTATTATTATTTTCTCTAATCAAAATAGGTTTTTATATCAATATCATAAGAAAATCAAGAACACTTCTAAGAAAATAAATTGCATATCACAATTTTGCTTTTAAAACTAAAAAATATTTCTTACACAATAATAATAATAATAATAATAATAATAATAATATCAAACACCATTTTCAAAATTAGCCATCATAATAAAGCCATTTACTGAAAATCAATTTTAGATCAGTAACAAAAATAACAATTTTACCATAAAAATCAATATTTCAATTTACAAACATAAATTTTATATAAAAAATCTTCGTTTCAAAATCAAAGATTTTATCAAATGAAATCATAAAAAAAAGTAAATATATTAATAAATTATATTAATAAGTCAAATTAAAAGGTAGAGATAACATACTAAAATTTGAACGAAATTCAAACAAATTCCTTGCACAACCGTAGACTACTGGAACCAATTTTCTTTCTTTCTTTGATCGTGGGTGCGTTTCTTTTTCCCTCTCTTGCACACTATTTAGGATTTAATATTGTTTTTTTTCTTTTTCTTTTCTAACCTACAATAACTATTAACTAGGGGCTTATACATTTTTTTTCTTCTTTCTTTCTTATTAACCTTACCAAATAACTAATTTAAGATTTATATAAATTTTTTCACTAGCTAATATTTGAACGGTTGACTAATCTACAATATCTTTGTTATTTTTGTTTTCTAAAAATAATAAAATTTGTGTCATTATTATAAGCATTTTTTTAAAATACTTAATATTTTATTAAATTAAATAAATCATGTCGTACACATATATACTTTTCAAAAATAATAATTGAATAAAAAATATAATAATAACTATTATATTATAAATTATTAAAAAAATAAATAAAAATATATTTTACATATTACTAATAATAAAGAAAAATGTGGGTCTTACAGAAGTCGAGGAAAGAAATGATTAATTTTTGTTTTTTAAATTAAGAAAGTTATAAAATATTCTTATAAATATTTTTTATTTTATTTTAGAAGAAATGGTAAATTTTACCATAATTAACTTCCGAAATTAAATCAGAGACAGAACATCCAACCTAACAATATCAACATTTATCAATTAAATTAAAATTTAAAGACAATATCTTTCTATAAATTAATAGACATTGAAATATTATATGATTATTTATATTTATTTTATTTTTAAAATCTCAACTATTTTATATAAGAATAAAGATTTAATTCTCTCAAACCTTCTCTTCCAAAAGTCTATCTCCAAATATATCCTAAAAGTAGTAGCAAAAGTCCAAGTGTCAGTTTTAACGCCTGTGAAGATAAGTAATTGTTTAGGCAAATAAGTCTTACGTCGGTAGATAACTCTAAGCCCCTGAAGCAATAACTATGTATAGCTATTTAATTCTCCACCTGCCTTTTCTTATACTCCTCCTGTCTCTTTTTACAAACACTATTAATTTTTCACGTATATTAAAAAAGTGAGTGATATAATTAATATGTGTATTTTTGTGTAATTATTACTATATTAGAAATACTAGCACATTTAAGATAAAAAAAAATATTATGACAACAAATTTTATTTAATTGATTAACATTTATGAAAGTTTCACAAAATTATGTAGGTATTGTATGAATTTGATGAAGTTAAAATGTGTGGAGAAGTGTATGTTAAAAAATATATTGTTATCACTATTCTTACTATGTTATTCATTATGTATATGTATTTAATGTTATTTTTTACATTTCAATGAATATTAGTAGTATTAATAAGGATGAGAGAAAAAATATATCTAATATTTTATATAAAAACTTATATTTAGCCACATAATTTTTTTTAATAAGCGTTTATGATTAAAGCTGGAGAGAGTATCTTTTCTAAGCAATAAAAATCGATTAAAATAAAAGAAAAAACATGGGGACAAAAACATAAGCGGGGATAATAAAACAGATGAGGCTATGGATTTGCAAAAATATAGACGAGGTCCATTTTGATTAAAATATAAGATAAATACGGAGGAAACGAAAACCTAACCCAAGAAAAAGCAATAGATTAGGCTATGGATTTGTACAAATATAGATGAGGACCATTTGGCTTTATAATAACCTAATGTGAGAGAGGTTACTTTTCCTCTAATCAATGTTTTGTCTCTCCCACCTAAGTCTAGTGTCATACCAAACCAAAGCCAAAGGGGTAACTTTTCCTCTAACCAGGTGTTTACTTTAAAACACTTTATCTTCCTTTCACATTTCTACTCTAACAAAATATATTTTCTTTCTCTTAAAATCAATGATTCATTTGTAAACAAAAGAATTTGTCCTTAAATGAATTATTCTTCTCAATTTACAATGTAACGTTAATGATAATTTTCAATTATACCATTCAATTAATTTTTCTTCTGATTTCAAATATAAATAAAAATAGATCAAAAATAAAAATATATCTACTTAAAATTTTGAACCACATCCATCAACGTTATCAACATTCTTTAATAAGATGTTTTTATTAAGACTAGAGTAGTACTAGTATACTACTTTCAGTTCGATATTTTCTATTTTCTAATTTGCATTAATAGTAATAGTGAATGTACAAATATTTGATAAGGATAATTTAGTAAAAACATTATTCTCTCTTCCATTTAAACATTTGTCAAATAATCAATTGAATCATTCATTGTAGAATAAATGAAGTAGCATCCTCTTCCAAATTCCAATACACAGTTTCTATTATATTCAAGATTAAAATTAATTGAAATTTCAAAATGAATTAAAACAACAAAACAAATGAAAAAAATATTAAGCCAAATAAAAGAAGCAAACAAAATTACTAGAGGTACATCAAGACTAGCTATGCAAGCCATGTCCCCATGTAACCTGGATACAAGCTTCTTCTCCTGACTCTATGGTGTTTCATTTTCATTCCTCTTCTTTTATGACCTGAATGAACCCAAAAAATAACTACCAAAAAACCTAATCCAGAAAACACACATAAAAATAATACCCAAAACCTGAAAGAACTAGGTATTCCCATTCTATCATTATGAGCATTTGCAAATTCCTCTGAATCATTTGCTAACATATGGTTGCCTTTTAAATCAAATTTCTTTGAAATTACACTTTCTTTTGTAGTGTCTCCTTTTGATGTATGGCACCCTCTTCTCTCATGATGAAGATGCAGTGCTTCATTCAGTGTCTTGATACATTCTATACTGAGAAGGTCTTGCTGTAAACTCTTGTCATCGTCGTGGTTAAGAGTTGATGGGTCTGGTGGTTCTGGAAACTTTACCCAGCATTTATTGACTATGTCGACCTCTCGCCATTCGGCTTTGTCAAAACTCCAGTTCCCAATACTGAATCGCAATCCATAGTGGAAAACTCTATATTTGATGCTAGGTTCAAAAACATATCCAGGGTATATCATTATCTCTCTGTTTATAGAATGCCTTAATTTCAACTGCATCAACATCATTACAAGTTGTTTAAGTGAAATTTGCTCATAGTATTAATTAAAGTGACACTGATGACCATACCATTTTACAGATGAAATGGTTTGCATAGTGTAAGTGACAAGAATTTGAAAACAAAATACCTCAGCGGCGCCAAACGAGTAACCATACATCTCGCTAATCCAGCCAGACTCATAAACGTCTCCTGTTATATTTCTGGAATAATGAGCTCGATCAGCTCGAACCTCCTCAGTTTTATGCAGCCAGAGTAAAGCAAATTTGTGCAGATCATCTATATGCATAATAATTACGCCGCCAACCTTGTCACAAGCCTCAGGATGACTAGTATGCAATTTCGCAAGCTCATTGTCACAGCCAATAAGGTAACTGGTATGTAAAACAAATAAACAAAAAATGAATCATCATAAGGCATATGTAAGTTAAAAACGATGTGTATGCATGCATACACCTAAATTAACAGATCTCAAAAAGGTATAAATCAAATTCACCAGGCTTACTCATAGGGAGTTGAAACAGGTCTGCCCTTTGCAGCTTTGAATTCCCATGGTGTAATTGGGCCTCTCATTATCATATCAGCATCAAGAATCACTATGAATTCGGCATCAATATTTGCATGATTAAGCCAGTGGAGGACTGCAGCTGGTTTATTAATTGCCGGGTACCTGAAATAAAATAGAGAAATTCACTTCTTTGTCTTAACTCTAGATAAACCATCCATATAAGAAAATTAAGGGGATGTCCATAAGTTGTTTTCGGTTTATTTTTAAATGCTCTCCAGGATAGATAATGAAAACCATTGATAACTTACATGAAAACAATTTGACTTTATTTTATCATTTGTTATTGTTAAGAATACAAGAATTGGATTTCAAAAGAATTAGAGGAAAAACACTTATTTAGAAAAGATAAGAAAGAATAGGAGAGAAATCGCTCACAATAGAGTCTCTACTTTATTCAAAAAGGTTTTACAATATTCAAACATATCAAATCCAACTACATAACTCCCTATTTATACACAATAATTCTAACTAAACACAACCAACTAACTAACTACTAGTAACTGACTCTCCTAATCTATATCCTATCAGTGATAGAAATAGCTTAGACATTAACACTTACCTCAGAAGTGTTTAATTAGGCTATTTATCTAAACCGAGCCTAAAAGTGACCAGATCTCAGTAACTTCACGCTAGGTATTGTGGAGCAAGCTACTTTGATACCATTTAAACAAACATAAGCTACCGATGAGTAATAGAACAAGCACACACTGGGATCAATTGATACCGAACATATAAAAAAAAATATTATAAAGAGAAATTCTCTCCCTTACCAAAAATTCGCTTTCATTGGTTTCCCAAATTAAAACAAACCTTAGATATGACTCTCATTTTCATCTTTCAATAAACGTTGTTTTCTGTGCCAATACAATCCTAATTGATGGACTCCATTCGGGAATCTATGGTTAGTTTGACCGGGGGAATGAACTTATTATCATGAAATCCTATTAGCTAATTTCATTACTATGCTTAAAAAGTTAGTCCTTTACCGATTCAATGCTTGACTTCTTAACCAATAATGTTAAAAGCAAAGTTTCAAGTGTCACAAACTAAATGTCAGTCAAGAAATGACAAGTAACAAAGTAAGAAAGTAAACATAATACAATTGAGAATTGAAACACACATAATTACCAATCGCCGGTTAATGGATGTTGGCTCATAGAAGGAACGTAATGTGTAGGAGCCAAGTTATGGCCTTTGTATAGCTTTAAGTTCTCATCGGAGCAGCTGAGAAGTCTAGTGACATTTCCTGGCTGTCCACTTACATTAAAACTATGCATAAGTCCCACAGTCTGCCAATCAAAGTATGAGCTGCATTCGGTGGAAAAAACAGTATGAATTTTAGGATATGGCGTGGCAGAATCACCATCGACATGTTCTTGAATTTTATCCTCCATCATTTCCAAAGTAGCAGGAGTCAAGTATTTTGGTTGAGTTAGCTTTGCAAAGGTTCCGCTTTTTAAAAAGTTCAAGTATTTAGACCATGGTGGTTTGGGGCAGCCATTTGCCGCATGATGTAACAGAAGACCTTCGTTTAAAATGTTAATGCACTCTATGCTTAAAAATAGTCCTCGTCGTAGATTGGGATCAGTTACTAACAGATTCACCTGCAATAAGAAATTTCCCAATTTCAGTATGATCTTGGAAAAACCTGATTCTTGAATAAATTCAAAGGTACAGGGATAAATGTAGAACATTAGCACTCAAGATTGTTATTAGCAGCCAATTAAGAGAATAAATAGGAAATTAAGGGAATAAAGAGAATTCAATAGACAATTAACTTCAATGACCAGAGAGAAAAAATATAGATCATCCAATAGACCATTAAGGCCTTGTTTGTTTAAGCTTTTGAAAAAAGTTATTTGTTTGGTAATAGTTGTATACAGCACTTTTTGACATAAAATATAGTCATAATTCCACTTATTTTTCAAAAAATTATTCAAAGTAACTTCTCCAAATAATCAGAAATCTATATTATTTAGATTCTGATAACTTTCCAAGACATTAAAAAATAACCTATTTGATATTGATATGTGAAGGGATTTTGGTTAGAGGTAGCGTCTAGATCACTGAAAAGCTGTATTGGAGTTCACTTTTCTTCTGTATTTTGCGATTTCATCTTAGCTATTGTATTTCACTTTTTATAACCTCACTTTTTATAACCATATCATAGGTATGAAAGATCTACCACCATTAAGAAGTGACTAATTTTCGTCGGGGAACCTATTGAGTACACCAGATGGGTTATCTCCTTCTTACCAAATTTTCCCGATGCGCAAGAACCAAGGATTGAACCCCTCACCACTTGCTTAAGATATCCAAGTCCCTTACCACTCTAATCAACCACATGTTGGTTTAGCTGTTGTATTTCCGTAATAAAATGCTAGACTTTTGTAATATTTTTCAACAAAAGTTCAATTTCACTTAAATAGATTTCCTTCAATTCTATGAAGTTCCAATACTAAGTCACAAAAAAAAGAACCTGTTTCTCTATCAACCACAATTTTCTTGCTATAAATACACTGGTTTCCGTACCTCCCTGGGGTAAGGAGGTTGAGGAAAGAGTCGGCCACAGTTATAAACGATATCATCCTCATCATGATCAGCCTTACTAAATGACCAATTCGCTACACTAAATGGCAAGCCATAGTGAAGAAGAATTGGCTCAACACCCTCTCTGGGAGCGTAACCAGGGTATATCATTAAGTTATCATTGATCTTGTGTCGGAGCCCAACCTGTGAACAACAAAAGAACACCCAGATGAAATGATTAAAAAGAAGAAGGTAAAAAGAAAAACAATTCGTAAAAGTTTATTAGTTCAATAACTGGAATGTAGCTACAACTCTTGAAATAAAAAAACTGTTTTGAGAGTGGAAACTCACTTCTGCAGCACCAAAAGAGTATCCATACATCTCACTGATCCATCCTTTCTCATATATGTCACCAGTTATGTTTGCTCCCCAGTGAGCCCTATCTGACCGAACTTCTTCTGTTTTCGAAAGCCACATGGGTGCCAAAGCTCGTAGGTCATCTATATGCATGGCTAAAAGTCCACCAACTTTGTCACAGAGTTCAGGGTGTTTCGTGTGGAGTTGAGCCAAAATATTGTCACAGCCTCTTAAATACCTGTAGAAGGAACATTTCTCATGTTTATTAAGCAAGTTTAATAAACTTGATCCAAAGCTGTAAAACAAAATTGCTCTAGATAAATAATAAAACACTTAGGCCTTCAAAGCTTCTTTAATACTATTGCTATTATAAGTTGCTCATTGCCAAAAATTGAAATAAGAAAAACAACATACCCATAATATGCTGCAATGGGTCTTCCTTTCTCTGCGCCAAGTTCCCAAGGTCTCATTGGACCGCGGATTATCATGTCTGCATCCAGAATGATAACCCAGTCGACATTTTCTGCTTCTTTACTATGTTTGAGCCAATATACAACCCCAGCAGGTTTGTTTATAGCAGGGTACCTGCATAGTGGACATAATTTACATCTTATGCACCCTATCATGTTAAACAAGGATTTCACTTTTGTGATACGGTATTCATGTACGCATCTTATTATTCCAACATTTCAAATTCATAACACTCCAAAAAGTGTAATTGTAAAGATCTCAACCACTTATACAATATTAAACGTACTAGCAGGAATATCATAATTGTTATAAAGGTGGAGCCAGAAAACTATTTAGGTTTTGTTTGGGAGTCTGGAGGGGATGGTAATCCCTTACCATGTTTGGAAAATGAAGAAAGGCTTCTAACAAATCCACAAATGCTTTCCCTCTTTCAAATCTCTTAAACAAGGAGCAAGCTTATCATAATTCACCTCCACTTCCTTCCAAAATCCCCTCCCAAACAAAGCCTTAAATAATGTGCTACATAAATTGTAGAGAAGTATGACACAATATGTAACAGGTCATTCATTACTCAAAATGAAAACTTGATATCATTGTATAAAATATTTAGTAAAAGGCGTCAGAAAATATCTTGCCAAACTTATATCTAATCAGACAAGAACAACAAAAAAGGCTTTCTTTCATACCAATTGAGGTGAATGCATCAAGCAGTGAAAGAAAGGTAAAGAGAGGGATATGATAGAAAATTAAGACAGTATAAATTGAGGAGTCAAAAAGACATGGTTCTAACTTTTTATCACTGCATAAATTTTAGCAGCCATAGTTGAATTCAGCACAAATCTAGAGATACTTTCATAGAAATAGTTTAGCTATAACATACTCAGATTATTTCTAAACTTTAGTAACATAAACATTTTAGTTCTGATAAAAAACTATGAATGATTTATACCTCAGATATAATTAACAATTTAAAACCTTTTGACTCTATAAGATTATTTATAGTGTGGATAGATAAGATATTAGAGTAGATTAGATAAATAAATATGGATACTGGTAAAACATTTAATAATTAGAATAAAGATATTTTGGTACAATACACATCAATTAAATAATTTCTTAATCTATGGACAAATACCTTAATTATCAAGTTTAGAAATAAGGAGTAACCGTTTGCATCAGTAGGTTCAAGGCAAAAAAGAACAATACCAGCTGCTACATAAAACAACAAGAGGAAGCTACTAATAGCATAGGACAATCGAGAGGGTTGGTTGCTCAACCTTTTTGAGTTAAGGGTTAGAACGGAGTTTGAAGAGTTAAATGACCGGGGATCAAACTCTGGTGAAGGAGAAAATACTAACATAACAACTAATATACTAAGATTTGCCAATTCAAAAAACAACATAGAACACAATCACTAATGAGAACCAATGCAACGATTGCACATCCCAACTATTTTTTTATTAAAGATCCAGTGAATCCCAAAATTTTCAACTAAGATCATTGACGCAGTACATGACTACATGGCCAAGCAGTTTTTTACACCACTGAGAATCTTTTAATTTTTGCAACGGCCAATATTAGTAATTAATATTTTGTTGAGGGTGGGAATTAAACTTACGACCTCCTTATCACTTAATTCCCTAACTCCTCCACCCTATCAACCAAACCGACCTTATATCCCCTTTACACCACCAGGAATCTAATTTAGGAGCACTAGGTCGGCTCCAAAGTGCCACACGGTTAGACCAAGAGACTTGGTTGATTCTCAACAAACCATAATCTATATCTATATCTATACTATAATACTATATATAAATAGAATAACAAGTTTTGGCGTGACTTTTTTACTTCCAATTTTACCCTTTGAACTATTTTAGTACAATTTTATCTTTCTTTACCAATCAAATAATTGAATTCTTTTCGATCATTGTCCAGAGTAGTGATTGAAAAATCTTGCAACTTTTTTCATTATTATTATTATCATTGATAAAAGGGATATAAGGTTAGTTTAGTGACTAGTGGAAGAGATGAAAAGTTGAGTGATAACGTGGTCTAGAGTTTGATTCTCACCACCGGCATAATTCTAACATATTAACAATCATACTAATCTTAGCAGTTTAAATAATAATAATAATAACAACAACAACAGCAACAACAACAAGTAATACTCTAAACTCAAATCTAAAAGCAGATTCAACTAAGATTAAGACACTGATTTTACCAGTCACCAGTTAAGGGGTGTTTGCTCATTGAAGGAACCTCAAAAGTAGGAGCTAAATGCATCCCTCTATAACTCCTCTTCTGCTCATCAGTACAACTAAGAAGACGAGTAAAGTGTCCAGGTTGCTTCACCTTTCTGAAACTATGCATCAATCCAACTGTTTGCCAATCAAAGTAGTTGTTACATTCCACCGAGAATAGTGTGTGGATCCTCCATGGTGCTCTCTGACTTGATTCCACAGTGAAATTAGCATGACCCAGTATCACTAAAAGCAACAAAAATGATAATTTTTCCATCGTGGGTCGATTTAGAACTTAGATATGAAATGGGTATTGTCTAATTTTGTGTGGAAGATCTGAATTTCTTGGATTTGAAGCCATACTATATTAAGAATAATAACCCAGGTGAGTTTGTGCGGAGGTGAAGTCAAACATTTGGTGAATATATTCATATTCATAGATGCAAGTTTTGTTTTTATTTATTTATTCTAAAAAAATAGACGCAAGTTGCTATTTTTTTTCCCAATGCAATCTTCAATAAAAATACAATAGAATGTTAACTCCAGTATAGTCTAAAAATATGTATTAAATCTAATAGATCACGGTTTCAATTCTGATATTGCTAGACAAAAGTAAATTTTTTATAAGGATTTAAACGAACCTTAAAGTTTCCTTAATTTTAATTGGGTACTATTCCTCACCTAAACTTTTAAAAGAAGAAAAACCACAAAAAGAATGTTGGTATTTTGGTTGATATTTTTAGGCAAATAAAGGTATTACAAATTTATATATAGATTCTATATTAAAAAAATTGGGTATTCTATAAAAAAATATTTTACTAGAAACAACATTTTATCTTTGAGTAAAACAAAACTTTAACGCCTAATATATTTGAAATAAAAAATAATAATTTAGTATAACTGAAATAAAAAAAATTTAATTTGTATTATTTAATCAATGCATTCATTATTTCACTTATTTTGTTATGGCTTATAAGGAAATAATTGTTTTTCAAAGTCAGCTAGAACCGACCAATTTTATTAAAGAATTATAATCAAGCATACATTTTTTTTACAATATAATGAAATATAGTATAATTTGTTAATCGTAAAATTTTGATTTTAAATGTATGTCATAATAATTAGTTGTTTTCTTAACAATATAGTAATAAGTAGTTGTTCTTCGTTAATAAATAATTGTAAAAGAAGAAGAACATGACCCACACTGAAACAAAATATACACATAAGTGAGTCAAAAGAAAAACAACGTGAAAGGAACTTAGAGAGAGAAGAGAGCAAGGGAGAGAGAGAGAAAGAGAAAATGACTTGATAAATCAAGAAGAAGAGAAAGAAATACTGCACATTTTTTTTTGTTAGAAGTCAAAGAATAATTTTTTTTAGTATCATCATCCTCTCTATTTTTTGGAAAATCAAGAGTTGGGTTTTCTTCTTTTATTTCTTTGCATGCATATATGAGGCTTGATTTAGAGAAACTCTATATTTGAATTTAATAATAGAATAGAGTAAAAATAAATTTTTTTGATAATATAAAAATGTATTAACTTGATATGTTTGAGATTAAAGTCCTTCCATTTTATTCTTGTGACAAATCATATTGCTAGGATTGATATTGTTTTGATGTACTGTTGGTCATTAATTCTTCACCAATTTGATTCTTTGATGTATTAATTGCTTATGGATGTGTGTTGTCAGCTCAAAAATTTGCATGACATATGTGTATTATTTTGGTTATAACTGTTTTTCTATACCTTATTTTAGAGTGAATGTCAATTTTCTAGAAACTAAACTCAATTATCTTCAATTTTACTTCAAACTTTGTTGTATTTGATTGAGTATTGATGCTTTAAAATGAGTTACAAGTTAGACCAAAGTTGTTATCCCATTTTTGTGACATTTGTGTATTATCACATGCTTAGCGATTTTTATACTATATTACCTAAAATCATTATAATTTGCAAGGTTGATTGTGTGATAGTTTTAATGTGTTCATTAATACTTGAGGTTATCGTTTGTGGGTAATTAATAGTTGATTATAAGGTTCGTGAAAAAGCATGTTATACCAAACATCCATTTAATAATTTTGCTACCCACACCCCTTTTTTACTACCCAAACCCCCAAAATTTTCAAAAGACAATGCCCAAAATACCCTTGTTTATTTGCCTCATTTTATACCTTCATTTATCTCTTCATCACCATAATTAATCTCATAACTCACACATCACAACTCATTCATACCTCACTCATCATAACTCATACTCATTCAAAACACACATCACCCATCATGTGCGGTTGAGTGAACTCAGTTCATGTAAACGTTCGTGGATTCAGATCACATAAACATTCCTGAATTTAGTTCACATAAACGTTCATGATCTCAACTCAGTCCAAATATTTCTATATTTTTTATATGTTCTTATTAGATGCATATAAACGGTCCAATAGGGAGATAATAATGACGAAATGTATGATAATTTGGACCTTGATTTTGAGGAAATTAATGGTGGTTTGGAACTTGATTTTGAAGAAAGGTATGATGGTTTGAAACCTGATTTTGACGCAATTAATGATGGTGTAGAACCCGAAATCGATGACACTATGAATGAAGGTGTTGAACCTATTATGGTAGATTTTAATGATGTGTTTACTATCGGCATGATGTTTGATACACAAGATGATTTATTGAGATGGGCTAGAGATTTTGAAAGGGAAATTTTTGTTGCCATTTTTAGATTTGAAACTTCAATAACACGAGTAGGAACAAAGACAAAATTAATTCTTAGTTGTGAAAAACTGGAAAAATACAGACCTTCGAAGAATCCTAAAACTATGAGGAATACTAGAACTAAAAAATATGAATGTCTATTTAGATTGAGAGGAACACTATCAAGTGTTGGGAGGGATGATAATTGCATGTAGTTCTCATAACCATGAGTTGGCCAAAAAATTGACTGGTCATTCTTTCTTAGGTCGATTGTTTCATGAAGAGAAATATGTATTTGGTGATATGACGAAGAACATGTTCAAACCAAGAAACATATTGATGACATTAATAATGTTGAAAGTTTAACGACAATCAAATAAGCTTACAATGTATGTTAAGCATATTGTTCATCACTTAAAGGTAATAGAACATAAATGAAATATCTAATGACATTGATGGAACGCGAAAAATATGTTATCAATATAGGAAGGTAGAGAGTTTAGATGAGTTGAGGGACATATTCTAGGCCTATCTAGATGTTATCACTCTTGTAAATAATTTTCATATAGTATTTATTATGGATAGCACATATAAGACTTGCAGATATCGAATGCCATTACTTGATATTATTGGTGTTATGTAACACCCCGACATTTTTTTAAAAACAACTTAATAAAATAATATGTCGTAACGCAAAACGACAATAATCATAAATAATTACATCATTTATAATACCAACAACCTAAGATGATTTTTGGGACAATAATCCAAAGTATGCAAATAGAAAATACACCAGGGATATGAGACCTATCAAACACTGCTCCAAGAATATTATCCCCCATGGTCATGTCAAAAAAATGAACCATGGACCCACCAAACAAAATTCAACTGTCAATACATGTTATAGATACAGTCATTCTAAAACAAAATAATTACTACCACCAAAAGAAAGACATTAAGTCCCTATACAACAAAAACTAATCTGATCATCCACTAGCAACTACAATAACAAGAGTGACCTCCACACACTCCACAAGTTCCTTCTAACGAAGTATCTCTCCTCGAAGTAACTTCCTCATCTTCATCATTCATAGAAGGATCAATCTCCTCATAAGTCATATTCACTCACAAGATAAATGGCTTCGACGATGTTGGAATCTCAAAACAATCCACTACTTTAGTGGCAGTCGGTAGGGATCATTCAACAGAAGTGAAAGCTCTGGCTCGATCCGCTTAGATGGTCTTGCAATATCTCTTCCCACTTGCATTGACCCCTTATCCTTCTCGCCAATCCCCAACCCAACCACTGTATCTCCACCTCCTACGGTGGCTCTTCCCCAACTCTAACTGAGATCCTATGCATCTTCCCATGCTCCATTCATCCCAAGCACCAATCTTGAGGGTATCGGATAGTCAATCCTCTTGTGAGTGAGCTCCACAAGATATATTGCTACAGCTCTCCTACTTTTCCTCTCTACCCTCCTCGTATAAGTAGCTCTACTTGAGATAGGGTCATATACCCAAGCAGTCGACAAATATCGGTCCGGGAAGTCTAACAATATTTTTTTCGTCAAGATAACAGTCGGTGGAACGAACTCAGGTATCATCTGAAGGAAAAGTCTATTTTCCACAATAATATAAATGGTCACCAACCGAAATTAATAAATAACATTTAACAATTATATCATAAAGACAATCAATAACACTTAGAAATTACGACATGATAACAAACAATAACAAAGTATGTATATACAAATATCATATTATAACAAATACGACTCGCGTGTCAAGCACCCTAATGCAATGCTTATATGTCAATGCACATGATTTCGAAATTTCCAAACCCTCATCGAGGGGCATAAATCATAAATGTACCGCCTCTCACATACCAATACTAATTACCGAGGTGCCACATACCATAGATCAACACAATTTACTAGAGTGTAGTCTATCACGGACCTACACGATAAATAAATCCTCGTAAGGATAAGATGAACCAATCAACTCATGGAACCATGTTGTGGCCCATCACGGTCACAACTAACACTGTGTCCCATCACAATCACCACTAATTATGAAATACATGAGCATACTCTAACTCTTTCACAACAATCATTATGTAAATGTAGCTATTAAAAGACTCCACTTTTAATACTCATTACACACTAATTATTTTTTATATTTTTCACAGAACATACTAAAAACATATTATTCTCAATAAGATTCATAACATGTACCAACACATATTACCACTCAAGAATGCATCATCACATCAATTTTAATCATCACATATTCACACATAATACATAAATCATACATATAAGGTCCCTATGAGCAAACTAAAAATTTGGAAGGAGCCTTTACCTTAATTATAGCTTTTTCAACATTTATCACTATCACAATCAAACACAGTGAAAAATCTCATTCGTGCCGACACCTTTAATCAAATAGATTTTGACTTAGTCAAATTAATCCCTGAAACTTTAACTACCTTACAAACTCTTTCTTACTCCTAACCCCCTTAGAGTATATTTTAATAAAATGAGTAAGGACTAATAGTATTATTAACCACAACACACTTTCAATATATAAAATATATTTTTAGAAATTAATATCCTTTAATTTTTCAGTGAATTCAGTAACAATGTTTCGAAACGTTTTAAATTATTATTCTCAAATTTTTTTACACAATCACAAATTTTTCTCAAATTTATCATAGCTCATTTTTTTTTGTCAAATAACTACAAGTTTGTTCCACTATAATTTTTTTTATAAAAGAAAAGTTCAAAAAGTATTTATCTTATTACAACATAATCACATGAAACAAATATCCATCAATGTTTTTTTTTTTTAATTTCAAAGTTCTAACTCTTTGAAATATTTTCATCATTTTTAAAATATATATTTTCAACAAAATTTATATTTTAATTCATGAAACTTTGACTCTTTTAAGAAAGAATTTCTTCCTCAAGACTTTGACATTTACTTAATAAACTTGAAACTTTAATTAAAATCATTCAAACTTTTCTAAAAATTGAAAGTATACATATACAAGCTTGAAATTACAATTCACTAATTTTTCTTTAATCACAAGTACAAAATTTGTTAATCATGTGTATACATTCTTAATCATGAATCATAACAACTATTCATGGAAATGCATAAACTAAGAAAAATCATTTTTCCTTAATCACTACAACAACATTAATATATCAGAGTTCTTCTCACTACTAACTCGGTATCAATAGTCTCAATTCCTTTTCTAGACTTAAGAAGCTAACTACATAAATATTTATAACAATTTGTTTACAACTAAAATTTATCCAACCACAACAAAATTCTAAAATTATATCTTTTTCACACACCAATCTTTTAAAATCAAATAATCTACATTATTTAGTTAAAACTAAATAAAACAAATATTTTCCAAATCACACATACACACACTCGACTATTAAAACACCAAAATTTTGAGTTAATAAAATACTCTAAACTTTTTCTTTTTAAACCTCAGTCCAAGAGTAATCAAATGAGTAACAATTTAAACTCTAAACATTTTAATTTCAATCTAACTTTTTGCTCAAACTCTGTAACTTAGTTAATTAAAATTTGAACATTTTCACAACTTTAACAACTCTAAATTTGTTTTGTAAAATTTTAACTTCAGTTCAAACTCATTTATTGCAAATAACTCATTATGTAACTCAAACACATCAAAAATCAATTTTTTTAAACCATTACTAACAAAATCCTCAACAACAACAACACAACCAATGATTTATTAAGAACTCAAAAATTTCACTCATTCCCTACTGTATAAAGCTTACGAATTTAGGAAAAAAAAGAGGAGGGAGTAAGTGTCTCACCTCAATAAATTAGTTCATAAGCACCACCTTGTAGAAAGGAGAAACTTTCCTTCCTAATACGTTTTGAATGGAGGCTTTGATCTAGTAGAAAATGAAGGTTTTTGTAATTTTAAATCCGGGTGATTTATAATTAGGTATATTATAAAATTATCATTATAACATCTAATCATTTCACTCACATCTCAATCTAATTTAATAAAAATATTTACTCGTCGCAGCTCAATTGACAGATAAATTTATCAGTAGCATGTGACATTTTAAAACTTTAGTTCGATATTAAATTTTTCGTAACTTAGTTATATTATACTCTAATAAATAATTTTAATTGGATCTCCAAATATATATATATATATATATATATTAAACATATTACTAACTCTAACAAAATGTATCTTTGATACTTAATTCACAAAATAAAAATTGGGCTAAAGGCATATGCAATTCAACACAAAATACACTAAAATTGCATAAATTATAGTTTAGAAAATTTAGAGTCTTACATGTTACTTCTATTGAAATGACATTTTCCGTGAGATATGCACATCTAGTTTGAGCTTATTGATAACTTTGTGTGGGCATTAAAAATTTTGAAAGACCATATTACAATTGGTGAAGTTCAAGTCATCGTTATTGATAGAAACCTTGCTTTGATGAACATAGTTCAATATGTTTTTCCAAAAGCAGTTAATTTATTGTGCTTGTTTCATGTATGCAAGAAAGTCAAAGCCAAGTGCAAGATGAATGTGTTTTCAAAAGAGAAGCAGGTGCACATAATGGAGGCATGAGAAAGTCTTGTTTATAATTATGATGAGGCTCATTAATACATGAAGTTGGCTATATTTGAAGGAATATGTAATAATTTTTCTGTTTTTTATGATTATGTACATGAGAAGTGGTTAATTCCTCATAAGGAAAGATTTGTTGAGACGAGGACAAATATAATTATGGTGTTTGGGAACACGAAAACGCAAAGGGTTGGATCTGCACATTGGAGTTTGAAAAGGATATTACAAGACATTATGATTGATATATGCAGTGTTTGAAAAATTATTACTAGCATGATTATATTACAATACAATGAGATAATATTATCATTTGAAAAGAGTATCATTCAAAAGGTGCATCGATACAATAATAGATTGTATGGCTATTTGCATGGTGTTGTATTTAAAAGTGCAATAGATCATATTATGTCTGAGTATGATCGTGTGAAGTATGTAGGTATTTATAAGTCTGAGTGTCGTTGTACTATTAGGACAACACATGGTTTAGCTTGTGTATGTGAAATAGTCAAGTATAGTATAATCCCAAGTCCCATTCCGTTAGACACTTTTCATGTTTGGTGAAGTAAATTAACTTTTCATGATGATGGATCATGTAAACCTTCAGAGTTATATGTGAAATATAAATAGATGTCTTAGTGAAAAAGTTTGATGAACTTTGATGTACTTGGAAAAATTGAATTTAAAGGTAAATTACGAGAGATCATTTATGCATCCACTACGTCAATGTGCGCACCTATTTATAAGGTTAAAACAAAGAGTGCACCAAAAAAAAAGGCAAAAGTAAGATATCAAAAAGAGATAAATCAACCAAGTGTGATCCATCTTGGTGGGAGTATGTGGATGCAAGTGTTTGATGAAGTGACACAAATACATGTAGCACTATAACATCTGTTAGTAAGGTGCAACAACCTCGATAGTCGGTCAAAAAGCTCACACCTCGTCCATTAGTCAACAATGTTCAATAACCTATAGTTTATTTCATTCAATGATTGGTTGTCGGTTGAAATTCATAAATTTAAGATGACATTATTGACGTTGATGATGATGGTAATTGTAGATATTGTACAGTTGCAGGTTTCCTTGGAATGAGTGAGAATGTTAGGGCATTCATTCGTCAGCAATGTGTGGCATAACTTCAAGAGCTTAGGTCTCATTACGAGAGAAATTTTGTGGAGAAACTTATGTTCAAAAAATTATACATAGTGTATATGTTGAACAAGTTGCAACTATATATAATTGGATGAAATTTTTAGAAACGGGAGATGTGATTGCTTTGAAGTTTAACTTAGTTTTTGTCTCATTGTCACTTAACCAATCACAAACATTTTTTTCACTTAGAAGTTCACCACCAACATCTATGTCAGATCATTGTATGATTGTTATTGTATTTGTTAATAATTGTCATTTCATGTAGGTATTAGTTATAATATTTAATTTGATTATACCAATCTCTTTTCATAGTTTAATAAATTATTGATTTTAACAAGTTTACTTGAAGTTAAATTCTCTTATGCAATTAGCAAGTAATTTGTGGAAAAATATTGCACCGAAGAAACACGACAATGAGAGTTTACTTACAATGGTCGCATGCAAGATTGGTTGAAAATATTTCCATGCACTAAAAATGAACCTAATGTAAATTGAATGATTGATATTTAATGTTGTTATGAACTCAAATATAATGCATATTATAAACATCCAAAATACTTAAACAAATCCAAAATAAACATTCAAAATTAGTATTATCCAAATATTGTTATACAAATCCAAAATATTTTACACATCCAAAATATTTCCAACAAAATGCTTATGCCCCTCTATGCTTCCTACGATATAGTACTACATTTATAAGTATTAGTTATAATATTTAATTTGATTATACCAATCTCTTTTCATAGTTTAATAAATTATTGATTTTAACAAGTTTACTTGAAGTTAAATTCTCTTATGCAATTAGCAAGTAATTTGTGGAAAAATATTGCACCGAAGAAACACGACAATGAGAGTTTACTTACAATGGTTGCATGCAAGATTGGTTGAAAATATTTCCATGCACTAAAAATGAACCTCATGTAAATTGAATGATTGATATTTAATATTGTTATGAACTCAAATATAATGCATATTATAAACATCCAAAATACTTAAACAAATCCAAAATAAACATTCAAGATTAGTATTATCCAAATATTGTTATACAAATCCAAAATATTTCACACATCCAAAATATTTTCAACAAAATGCTTAAGCCCCTCTATGCTTCCTACGATATAGTACTACATTTGTAGGTATTAGTTATAATATTTAATTTGATTATACCAATCTCTTTTCATAGTTTAATAAATTATTGATTTTAACAAGTTTATTTGAAGTTAAATTCTCTTATGCAATTAGCAAGTAATTTGTGGAAAAATATTGCACCGAAGAAACACACAATGAGAGTTTACTTACAATGGTCGCATGCAAGATTGGATGAAAATATTTCCATGCACTAAAAATGAACCTAATGTAAATTGAATGATTGATATTTAATATTGTTATGAACTCAAATATAATGCATATTATAAACATCCAAAATACTTAAACAAATCCAAAATAAACATTGTTATCCAAATATTGTTATACAAATCCAAAATATTTCACACATCCAAAATATTTCCAACAAAATGCTTATTCCCTACTATGCTTCCTACGATATAGTACTACATTTGTAAAATCTCTACTAATACTCCTCCGAGTTTGCAACAATAAAATTAACTCATTGACGAGTTAGATACCAAGTAATAATAATCGAAAACCAATAAGCTCTTTTATAATTTATATTGCTTGACCTTGCATTAAAAATACATTAATTAATTTAGTTAAAACAATAGATGACTAATTAAATATGCCATACATTTGAATACATTTAGCGTTATACCAGCAGTAGATGGACCATCGTTAGAAGGGTCTGCAATCAAAAGACCAACATGAACTAGTTCTCAATAAATTATGTATTGATGAGAAATCATGTGAAACCACTCCATGTAACCATTTGTGTAGTCTGTAGTTTCTTGTACAACCGCACCAACATCTCCTGCATGCACGTTGTATTACGTACACATTATACCAATTTCCTTTGGAGTGGTTGTCTGACATACTATCTCTATCGGTGAATTAGAAATGGTTTGGACGTGACCGTATTGACGCAATACTCTGTTTGACAGATGAACATACATCTTCATACCCCACCTTATTTTCCCTTTGAATAATGAAACCTCCTCAAACAGTTGCCTCACTCTATGTTCTTCATATGGTGTCCAACATATCTAATCAACATCGATCTCATCAATGGAACCCTTATCCTTCTTTGATTTCCAACGAAGTGATCTAGACTTGTCATCAACATATTAGGAGAAGATCTACAAAAATATACATATAAAGTCGATAAATGCTCATAGACCTAAGTCTGCACATATATAATAACATATCATTAGTTTAGAATTAATAATAAAAATTATTAAGACAAAAAAATAACCATTGAGTTTACTTGTAAAATGTCAGATACCAAGAAACCATTCCTGTTATGGCCGCCTGTCCTATTACACTTCTTGTTGCTCCTCTAAGATTGTTGTTATTGTTGATTGATGTTCCTATATTGTTATTAGGAAGACTCTAGGGACCCATTAATTATTATAGTGAAAGTTTTAACTAGATTAGATCAAATTGTTGTTATTCTCTCAATTTGAGGGAAGTTTTCGATGTTAAAAATTGTGTTTGTCTCATATTTAATTTATGTCAATTATTATTACTCTGCGAAATTGTATTTTTTATTTAACCATTTATCTGCACAAATGAAAAAAAAATATTATGTATTATTGAAATAATTATCTCTAATTTTTTCCATCAATATATATGAAAAATACTAACACATGTCTTTGGGACTAAAGACACTTGTTAAAAATCCAAATCCAAATGTAGAAAAAAAAAATTAGAAATTATGTAATTTGTACTCTAAATTGTAAAAAGTTTGATTCTCCAATCAAGACATTTTAGCATGAACCTAATTATATTTTTATGTGGCTTCATATTTGAAATTCTTATATGATTAATTCATAATCATTAGCATCAAATATATCTTTTATAGACAACTATTCAACAGTTATTGTTATTCAATAAGTATGTGTTAGTATTTTTTGATACTTAAGAGGCATGTTTTATTTGTTCTCGAACTTTTGATGTTTTAAATAGACATGTTAGTTAGTTAAAAAGACGTAGTAGTAATTAAAAATAAAAATTGTAGCGGAAATAATGTTAGTAAATATTTAGTTAAGGTATGAAAAAAATGTGTTGGTATAAAATTGTATATATGTATTAGTATTTGTTATTCCTATGAATATATAAATAATTAGGCTTTTTAAAAATATATTATAGCTAGATTTATTCTGGAACATTATCGACAGCTAGTTAGTTGATGTTGTGGATAGACGGTAAAACATTTTCGTAGAGAATATGATTTAAACCACATTTTGTGGAAGGAATACTAGGCTTTATTTCATATGCAAAGTTACAGGATATTTATAAAACTGAAAGAGGGATAAGATGTTAATGTTTTAGTGTATAAGGATTAAGAATCACACAGAAATATAGAAACATTTAGAGGATTTCATGGAAAATTATTAGGTTTGTGTTCATCATCTTGAAGCACATATAGATTACGGTGAACTGTTTGATTTGATGGATGATATAGTTGGCGATGTTCTTCGAGTGAACATTTTTTATAATGAACCTCAATAAGACAAAAAAAAAAAAAAAACTCCCGAACGAGTAAGTAAAGATTTTTATTGCTTGTTGAAAAAATATTTGAACAGTGTAAAAGATCATCTTCCAAGAAATTATTATGATGTTAAGAGGTTGGTGTCAAAGTTGGGATTGAAAGTAAAAAGGATGGATTGTTGCATTAAAAGGCGTATATTGTTTTTTGACAACAAATTTGATACAAATGATGGCATGGTGGAGGCATTTAAATTTTGTAATGCACCAAAAAATTGTGTTCACAATAATGTCATTGATAGTAAGTAGAAGCGAGTTTTAGTGAAGTCAATGTTTTATCTGCCAATAAAATCAAGATTGCAGATAATTTTTTCATCAATGCAAACTTTCAATCAAATGACATTGCATTATACTAGTTGATATCTCCATTGATGAATTTTGCCCCCTTGATGAAGCTACTATTAACAAACTTTGGGAGTTTGTTACTTGATCAGGGGAAATAAAACAAGGCTTGTGGGACATAACTTACAGAGATTTCTAATATCCATAACATTATAGAATATAGTACTCATGTATGAATTATTCAACCAAATATTCTTTTCAATTTAGCATATGTAAATCAATTACACCTCAATTTTAAAATGAGAAAAAGATCAGAAGAAACACAAACCAATATTTGTAAAACAAAGTACAATCAAGTACAAAGATAAAAAGAAAAAAAATTGAATGAAAATAATATATTACAACATTGAAATGATATTCAAAAAGAAATAACGACAATAAAAAGTAAACAACACACGTCAATCGAGAAAATTTATTTTAATTTTTTTTTCAAGTAAATAAATTTGTAAGATTTAAATGTAATAAACATCAATCAAAAGTATAAGAAAACAAGAACAAAAATAAACAAACGAAAAACGAAATAGACCTTACCACTCAACTAAATTTTTACGTTATTGAATGTTTACATATGAATACAATTTTAATGACTTTTGCATAATATAATCTTTGTTACCTTTTATCACTTTTTGATATACATTGCTTGAAGCTCTTAGAAGAATCCAAGTGAATTTCAAGTGTGGACAAATTTTAGCCACAATTCTATTAATAAGATGTGTGCAAACCCTGGCCACAATATTGAAGCATCGGTGTTTTAATTTCTAGCCACAAAAACATCTAAATGGTGGTTCAATCCTAACGAGAAGATTATAGGATGGTCAGTCAACTTAGACCAAAATACTACAAAAGTTTCAATAATTTATAAAAGTAAAAAAACAACGCAAAACGTACTTAATTTAAAATACAGCGTATTAATATTTTTAACTCTAAAAAATATAATTTACTCCAAATAAATCATAAACCACACTTAGAAACTACATCTCAAATGTTATTAAATTTGGAGTTCATTTCGAATTTAATTATCAAGTAAAAGTTATCTAACCATCCAAAATATAAAATTTCATTCTATACTTTCAACAATAATTTTATTATCACTTGAAAAATCATTTTAGACATGAAAATAATCTCTCCTGATTAAGATCATAACTCACCCAAAAAGTTAAGAAACATCTATACATTTCTTTAAAGATTTAAATATCATCACAAAAAATTTCACAAGAACAGAAGACACACACAATGTCAAACTCAACAATACTAGTTACTGTGAAACTGTGAGTCTTCGAGCTTTGCTTCTAGTAATTACATCTTAGCTTTGTGACTTCTTCATTTAAACTGCCATGAATTAACTATATGTGCAGGATACTTCCTATGTTCTTTGTTTATTTCCATCAAGACGAGAGTAATCCTTTTGTCATAATTTTTCTTTTCCGTAAGGTCCTTTATTTATCAAGTAAAATAACTAATTTAGTTTTTGAAATTCTGTCACTCAATTATTTCATCCTTAAAATTTGTCAAACAATTAAAACACCCTTAAAATTAAAGCGCATTAATAAAAAAATGTTGAAAATTTTGTAATATGTCAGAAGTATTTTTAGTGAGTTAATTAATCTAAATTATTTTGATTAATTTAAAATTAATTTGACTGCTATGACCACTCTTACAATTGACTTGGTCATTTTATAACAGTTGTTTTTAATTCTATTGAAAGCCTATCATTAATACATATATTATTATGTTATAATATAATTCTCTAAGTCTATCTATGTATACCACACGCAGTCTCTTGTCAAGTGAGAGGAGATTGAGATTCATTTTGATCTTTTTAAATTTTATATTATATTCTTTTATAAACAAAAACATCTATTTTGTTTCTTTTATATGAGTTAACAATTATAAAATTCGTATATATAGTTATGTCATTTAGATGTTTTTTATGATATTTTAAAAGCTCGTTATAGTTTAGATTAATTTTTTAGCTTGTTTTTAAACTTTAGTTCGAAATTGAAATTCAATTTTATTATTTGCATATTGGCCCCTGTTCGTTGATCTATAGGTCATAACTACAACTTTTGACACATGCGAGGAGGCGTTGGAATGCTAAAAATCATAGCTACAACTTTTGTGTTGAAATAAAAGCCCAATGTTGAACTTTATTAAGTTTAAATTGCCGATTACATGATTTGAGGTCTTTTGTAATAATTTTATGTAGCAGACCACTTATTTTAAAGTCCAAAGCCGAGTACCATATATTGAGAGTTTTTCTTTATTTAGAGAGACATGATGTTTTTGGAATGAGAAATATAAAAACAGTTTTTATTTTATTTTTATGGAAGGCTAATTTTCTCAAATTGATCTACTGTTTTAGAGTTTAATCAACACATTGAGATTCAATTTATAATGTTAACTTCACGTTATTATTCTATTTCTCTTTATTCGATTATATTGTTATTTTGGTTGTTTAATTCGAATCTCAATAGGATTTATTAAATTAGTTTGATAAAATTTAGTTTCTACATTGATTAAATTATAGTTTTGCGATGCTTGATCGTTAACTGTAATACATCGATGATTGTGATGTTTAATCCAGTCAAAGAAACCGAATTTACATAGGTTGATTACATTTGTTTGATCAATTCTATAGTCAAATGGAAATAGTGTCACAATTTAGAAATTAAATATGTTTATAGAATATATGATCGGTTTAAAACTCTCAAATTAGTGGATTAATTGTTTTCTTAATCTGCCTGAATCAAATTTGAAATCCCCTTAATTTTAATTCTCAATTCATTTAATATAATCAAACGTCCTTGCAAAACGACTCAAATTATTACCCTATGCTACGTTTTATTACTTGTATTTGGCCCGTATGCAACAAAAAATCACAGGGATTTCGTAATAAATTCTTAAGGACAATGTGCCTTCACACACCTAAGACCTATTGTTGTTTCATATTTATTATCTTATGTATGTGTTCTATTTTTAGGATACATGATCCATGATTTATGATGGTTCAAGTCTTAGTTCATGATACATGATCGGTGGTATGAATCGGAGTAGTTTGAGGAAATCGTGACTGGAGGAGCAGATGTATGTAATACCTAGTTACATGAGTTTAACCATTGATATAATTATAACAAAAATCTTTCATACTTGAACATTGGCTTCAAACTTCAGAGGCATGCTTAAAAATACTGTTCATCAGAGTTGTTCTACAATTACTATTCATTAGAGGCACCGCTGAATCTTCAGAGGTAGATAATTCTTTATGAAGGTGCAAACATGAGAAAATAGAGTTGAATTGTGTTTACTAAGTTGATAATTTTTTTATTATTTAACTAAATTGGCTTAATCTTGATGATTTAGTTGGAGTGGAAGCAATACAAAACTAAGGAGTGCAGGTATATAGTAACACAATTAATTTATCTTGCTTCACCCTTAACTTGGCTACATGCAATCCCTTCACTCAAAGAAATTTATTCAACTAATTCAACAACTTGAATTACAAAACACCTGACTCTCTAAACAAATATTCTCAAACAATTTGACAACCCCATACTTTTGAGCAATACATACCTTGATTATACCAGCCAAGTCTTTTCCACACAATATGACAACTCTAGATTGTTGAAGGCACACTAACGCTATTGTTGGGTTTGAATACAATGATTTAGAACTTGAGTAGTTACTTCTAACAAGTTGATTATAACAATGACTATCACACTCTAAGAAGAACACTTGGAAAATATTTCTCATTCGAAAAAATATTTCTCTCTTTGAACTATAAGATGAATTTGGAATTTTGAGTTTGAGTTCTTCTACTCTTTTACGATTTTTTGATAATCTTCTTATTCAGTCTTGAGTATTTATTTATAGATAAAATTAAAACTTCAATTTAGTCCTTGTTTAATTACGAATTGTATCTTCATTCCTAGCTTGGTCAACAATAATTCAAAAATAATCCTGAACAAGATATTTTTTGATAATGTGTTCTTTAGCAAACTCTTTATTTATGAATACAATCTGAGTTGTTCTTCTAGATTTATTTTGTCCGTATTTTGTTTAGTTTGAGTTTGTAAATTCTCCAGATTAATTTTGTTTGTATTTTGTTCAGATTGAATTTGTAAATTCATGAGATTGATTATGTTCGTATTTTGTTCAAATTGAGTTTGTAAGTTTTTCAGATTTATACTGTTCATATTTTTGTTTTAGATAAATCTTGATCAAATCTTCTTGTAAATAAATTATATCTTGTTGTGATAAATCTTGATCAAATCTTTTTCCAATCTTGAACATATTTTCTTTTCAAATTAGTCAAAGATTTTCTTCAATCATAAATCATAATCAAACTTATTTTAGATTTTCTTCAAAAACATTTGACTATATCATTTTTTCAACTTGGTCAAAGATTTTCTTCAATCAAAATCTAGATCAAATCTTATTTTAGATTTTCTTCAAAAACATTTGACTATATCTTCTTTTTAACTTGGTCAAAAAATTTCTTCAATCATAAATCATAAATCTGAATCAAATCTTATTTTAGATTGTCTTCAAAAACATTTTACCATATCTTCTTTTAAATTTGGCCAAAGATTTTCTTCAATATTAAATATGAATCAAATCATATTTTAGATTTTTTTTTCAAAAACACGAATCTTCTTTCATACTAAGAAAAGTCCAATATATTATTATCATAAAATACTTTTGTTATCATCAAAACTCTAAGTATAAAACCAACTTGGTTCCAAGACTTTAGAGGTAAGCTGAATCTTTAGAGGCAGACGCGCAGACTCATCAGAGGCATGCTAACTAGAAGCACGCTTTAGTTTTCAGAGGCAGATGCAAAGACACATTGAACTACTAGAAATACACTATCAGATGCATGAAATTTTCCAAGCCGTGCATTTTTTTGGATTTTGAGGATTTCGTTGACGAATTTGATTTAATTTTCGTTGACATTTTTACTTTCTATTGTAACTTCCTCTGGTCGTTCCCTCTGATTTTTTTTGTTCTAATTTATGCATACTTGATAAAGTCATTAGTGCAATAAATTATTCTCACAAAATATAAAATATGTTTGTTAACATTAAAATACACAAGGAATTGTTCGAGGGACCAACTTATTCCAATAACTCTCTCTTTTTGATGATGACAAAACAATACTTTTTATAGCAATTTATTAATCAGATATAAATACTAGATTCAGATTCTTCTTAATAAATTCAAATATTTCTTTAGCTAGTGGTTATTTGAATATGTGATCAGCCCATTGATGTTTAATATTTTCAAACTGAATATTTAACACATCTTTTTGAACATAGTCCCTAATAAAGTGATGTCTTATTTCTATGTGTTTAGCCCTAAAATGTAGAATTGGATTCTTAGTTAGATGAATCACAAATGTATTATCATATAATATGAGAATTTTATTCTCAACTTCTTTGTAGTCCTTCAATTGATGTTTCATCCATAGTAGTTGAGAGTTGTATCCTACTATTGAAATGTACTCCACTTTTGCTATTAATATTGTTGTGCTTTTTCTTTTGCTTGACCAGGAGGTCAAATTTTCACCTAGAAAAATGTAGTTTCCACTAGTGCTTTTTCTTTAAAATTTGTCTCTAGCATAGTCAACATCAAAATATCCTACTAACTTGTACTAAGTTGACAACTTATAGAACAAATCAAGGTTAGAAGTACCTTTCAGGTTTCTAAGGATCCTTTTAACAACATTTACGTGAGATTCCCTTGGATCAGCATGAAATATGGCGCATACACACACACACTAAATAAAATATCAAGTATGGAAGCAATAAGATATATAAACCTATCATTTCTTTGTATGTTTTATGGTCAATTTTCTTTCATGATTCATCTTCATCAAGTGAACATGTGGGATGCGATGTTGTAGCCATAGATTTGCAATCATTCATCTTAAACTTCTTGAGAAGCTCTTTTGTATACTTGGTCTAATGAATGTATATCCCATATGACCTTGTTGAATTCGAATTCCTAAGAAGAACTTCAGTTCTCCCATCATATTCATGTGAAATTCATGTTGCATTAACTTAACAAAATCTTGATAAATGGTGTTATTAGTAGAACCAAATATATTATCATCAACATAAATCTGAATAATAAGAATGTCATTTTCTATTGATTCCTTAATCAAAGTGGTGTCAATCTTACCTATATCAAAACTGTATTCAAGTAAGAAGTTACTTAGCTTATCATACTAAGCTCTAGGTGCTTGTTTTGAACCATATAGTGATTTCTTAAGCTTAAAGTCGTGTTAGAAAACTCTAGGTTTTCAAATCCTAAGGGTTTGTTTACATATACTTGTTCATTTATGTAACGATTTAAGAATGCACTTTTAACATCCATTTGAAACAAAGTGATATTATTATAAGCAGTAAAGGAGAGTAAGATATCTATTGCCTATGCGTCTTGTAGCAAGTTTTTATAGTGTGGCCAACTTTTCCAAAGTAGGTACAAACTTGGCCACTACCTCGTTCTCTACCTTTGTGACTTATTGTTGCCTCTTCCTCGATCATAAGACCTAGATCTATATGTTGCATTTACCAGTGCACTTGTATCATCACTAACAACTAGTATAAATCCATATTGTAACTTTCCCTCTTGTTGTAGAACCATTGAAAACACCTTGTTGACCAAAGGCTTAGGTTCCACGAGAAAAATTGAAGATGTATTACCTTGATATTCATTATTTGATCCAATCATGAATAAGATGGTTCAATCCTATAATTTGAAATATGTTACATGTTACCATACAAACACTTAAAATTGGACAAATACATTGTGGCATTGGTCTACATTACTCCGATTCCTATCAAAGTTCTCTTAATTCATTAATGTAATCAACATTTTGCAATTACCTAGTGTCACATTTGAGATCTCATGATGCAATTGTGCTACACGAATATGACTACCCTTCTCCCAAAGTGCTTTATTTAAGGTCTATAAGTTACAATTTCAATCATACGTTCCTATTTGTAATTTTTTTCTATTTGATTAGTGCGCTTTTAAATTGTGGGACCCCTATTTGAATTTTTTAGGGTGAAAAATAGGACTTTTTGAAACCTTTGCGACACTTGATAGATAAAACCCACTAGTTTTTACACTTATATTTTGCTTATTATGAAAAGGATAAAAGTTACCCTAGAGGAACACAAAATTTGGAAATTTAAGTACATATGCGAAATGCTTCCTAACATAGCATAAGGGAAAATAGGGACAAAAAATAAAGTTAGGGATGAATGATATCTAGAATGGCAGCTCAGTCTAAGAAAAAGAAATAGAAAAAAAAAAGTAATATAGGCAACTAATTTGAGTAAACAATGTGACTTTACTGACCCTCATTGCCACTCAGCTCAAAAGTTAGTTGACCCTAAAGGAACCAATAGCGGAAAAAAAGATTGGAGTGACCATTGTGCCAAACTGAATACCTCCACAATCCCCAATGGGATAAGAGAAAATTACAAAAATCTTTCAACTCTTATGCAAAAAAGAAAGGTCTCATTGAGGAGAATACTTGGTAGAAAAATATTGTACCTCTTTATTTATTTATTGCATTACTTTTGGATGAACAATTATTCAAGTTTGGGTGTGATAACTCTAAGAAATATGAGTTATTACACTTAATTTAACCTTACTCGAAGAAATATGATTCAAGTTTGATGTAATGATTGATTATTATAGTTTTAGAGTAATTTTAAGTTTAATAGTTCCTTCTTAAGTTGGAATTATATTGAGTTGTGTGTATATGTGCAAGCAGTTTCCTTTTGGAAAAATATGGTGAAATGTTGTAGGATACTACAACATTCTCACACATTACTGCATAATACATAAGGAGTGTAGGAACTGTAGGCTCGGTTGGAAATAAATTTTGTCTTTGATTTTAAAGACACCTCAACATTAAATGGGGACATATTTTTCAGAATAACGAGGTGTCCCAACATTTTGGATAATGGACTAAGGAATGTATATTGAAAAATTGATAAAAGCTCAAAAATGAAGAAAAAAACTGCCAACTCTGATTCCAGCGTCTCTACCAAACCTAGCATTTATTCCTTGTCTCTCATCTGATAACATCACAACCTTCAATCAAACAACTCATTTTGGAGCTATTTCAGCTCATCCTTGAAGACAAGGAAGAAGCAAAACAATATGTCCATGTTATTGTGGCTCATATTGTCTCTCTTGTTACTTTTATTTCTTTCTTAAATATTGTTGTAATGTACTTGACATTTAATCATATTTTTATTTTGTTTCTTAAGCTCGGTTATGAGCTAAAATTATATTTGTAATTAAGGATTAACGAGGTTATAGATGAAATTTGTGTTTTAAGATGTTGTGTTTGATTACCTTCCTTTTAGCAAACTATTTGAATATTCATCTGTACAACTTAAACTGATCATTTAAGTTTTATTACTGATCTTTTGAGTTTGGAAAAAGAAGAAGATAAAAATGTGTATTAAATATATAGGGATGACGTTTACATAAAGAAAATTTGTGCCATTAATGTTGCACATTGAATTTGTAGTATGAACCTAAGAATATTGTTAGTCCAATGCAAATCATGATAGTTGAGTTGGAAAGCCCAAAGGTCGAATGGTCCCAGATATTCTACATCATGTGCATGTAAACAAAATTTATAACTAAGCTATATCCCTAACTACTCTTTATCATGTTAAATTTAGGTTAACTTTCTCTCATTTAAAATTGCATTTTGAATCTCAAATTTACTTTTACTTGTCAACAAAAAATGTTAACTTTTTATTTTTACACAAACAAGTTAAATATTTAGGAAAAGATGTTGAAATTGATAACATAATTAATCATCGTAAGAACGATATTTAATTATATTACTCATTTTTTACTGTGTTCACTTTCACAATTAAACAACTCAACACATATCTCCCATACGGTGAAGTTTAGATCATCTGGTTTCAAAATTTCGATTGAATCGTCAATAAATTTGAACTATAGTTTTATCTAGACAATGGAGGTGTGACACAAAAGTATTATAGGATTTTATGACGATTGAATGTAATATGGATCCAGAGATTAGGAGTTATCTTGATTATTGGTAGTCTGAGGTTGATTGTTTCTCACTGTGATTAAGCTAGATTTGTAGAAAATTTGTGACAATTAGAAGAACCGAAGGAGAACAAAAAGAAAGAACAACAAAAAGAAAGACAAAAATCAGCTGAAGATTCAGAAGTTTCACCTCCATCTCCACCATCGCGCTATGAGATGTGGAAGAGAGCCCGAAAAACACCATCAGGAGAGTACACATCAGAAGAAACACGTCTTATTGTTGAAAAAATTGTAAGTAAATATGTAATTCTAATTTCTTAAATACATATTTATGCATAGCAGGTCTAATATATATATATATTAAATTGTATGTTTTAGGATTCTCTTGTGGAACAAACATCTCAAGGAAACTTCCATCCAAAAGGACGTCAAGATATTTTGTCGGAAGCTATTGGGCGACCAGAACATCCTGGTCGTGTTCGGGGCAGTTGGTAGAGGTGTGGGGATTCGCCAATACTTGGATCATATTCTCGTCCATCCTCTACTCCACCTATCATGAGTAGCGACCAAATAGAGATCATAAAAGCAGAGCTTACTAAGGTGATTAGAGAGTAAGTGATGCAAGATATATCATCTATGGCTTTCTCTAAACAAAACAATAATTTCCCAATTGGCTCTCCTAATACCACTTTACATGCAAGCACAAAAGGTAGTTGTTCTGGTGTGCCACCTATACTAGATGAAGAGGACGCTATCCCAGAACATTGTGAATTATATATTGATAGACATACTCATATTGTGGCATATGCTGATGTATACAAGTTAGGACCCATTATACACAATCAACTTCTAAATAATGATATGGTGAGGGTTGTGGTTACGAAGGTGCTAGATGCAAATGCTCAAGTACCTATGCCCACTAATGAGGTGTCAAAAGTTGGTCAAGCCCCCAACAATTTTATTCAATGGTCAAAAAGACTCTTGCAACCTATTTTTAATAAGGTATTCATTACACATAATTTTTTTTATGTACTTAAATATTTGAGTCCTTTTAATTATGTTGGCTAATATAATATTTTAATGGTTTAGGCTGTTGAGGTATCAAAGAAAAATGATATTCCACCAAAAAGACAAAACTTTCAACTAAATTCTGTTGAACAATTGATGGTAATGACAATGAAAATGTCAAAGCCTTTAGAATTTAAGTTGGAACATGGTGGAACTAGTTTTTTTTTCCTTCCATTGAAAGATGTTATAGAGTTGTGTATGGGTAAAGAAGAGATATGCATCACCATTTTACAAGTTAGGCTAACGTAAGTATGTTTTATTTGTAAATTTGTAAATTTTGCCAAATTATGAATTTCATTTATAATGAAAATTAAGTTTCATATCTTAGGTATCTACATCGTCGTTGTATTGACTTAGGAAAGAGTGAAGTGTATGGATTCATTGATCCATGTTTCATCCAAAGTGAAAATGATTCAACTAATGCTCAAGTCCACATTCAAAAGAAGTTGTACGAAGAAAAAAGAACTTGTTACCTAGCACTTTATCTCATAAAGTAAGTATTTTCTATTATAGTCATCGTTTATAATAGAGAAAATTGAATATAACATATATATAATTGTGTATTGTAGTCGTCATTGGCAATTGCTTATTATCAATCCTAACGAGCGCAATATAGTCGTTATATGTTCATTGGGAAGGAAGCCAAATAAAAAAATATGTCAGATTGTTGATTTGTATGTATTTAATTTATTTATATTGTTCATAAGTATTATAATATATTTTATAACACAATTTCAATAATTATTTTTTTTTGTAGAGCTTTCGAAGGTTATTATAAGTTGTTAGGTTTAAGAGTTAAACCGAAGATAACATGGAGTTTTTCTATAGTAAGTTGTTTAAAAATAAAAACTTTATTTATAATATTATAAAATTTTTATGCATTTAACATTTTTTTTATTTCAATTTTAGAGTCAAAGACAAGCTTCAAATTTTGAGTGTGGTTATTATGTCATGTTACATATGTTGAACATTGTAACAGCTGGTATTATTGATTCATGGATGCAAGTACATAAATTTCTTAAAAGTTGTTATTGATTGTGTTTTTGTATGTTCGTATGATAAAAAATTATATGTTGTTATTGATTGAGTTTTTTTTCCAGATATTTGACGACTCGAGATCATTTCATCAGGATCAAATTAAAGAAGTTCAAGAACGTTGTGTGGATTTTATTTTGGAATTAATTGAAGAAAATGACGGTGCTTGAATATATATCTATTGAATATTGCTAAATGTGATTTTATAATTTTATTAATTGACATCTCAATGGTTTTTCGTCTTGCCAAGAGTAATCAGAAATGATAAACATTCTTTGTACTCTATATTTTGTATGAACTTCTATTACGGTATATTTTGGCTATTATATAGCTATATAAAATTGTGGTTAAAAGTACAAAATTTTAATTTGAAATTTAATACAAAATATTGTGTTTATGTATGTATAGAGTAGGAGCATAAAAAAATGATAAAATTATTATAAAAAAAATATTTTAACTCTATCTATTAAGTCTGTTGATCAAAAGAATCGACTTAAAAAGATAACTTGTTGAACTGAATTTATGATGTTTAAGTCGGTTAAGTTGAACTGACTTAAAAGGACGAAGCTTTGTTAAGTCGGTTAAAATGTACAATTTAAGTCAGTTCCGTGTCCGAGTTAACAGCAAACGACTTAATAAACACGAATGTTTAAATCGGTTAAGTTGAACCGACTTAAAAGAACAAAGCTCTGTTAAGTCGGTTCCACTTAACCGACTTAAAAAATAACGTGTTTATTAAGTCGTTTGCTATTAACTCGGACACGAAATTGACTTAAAATATACATTTTAACTGACTTAAAAAGATAAATTTCTACTAGTAACAACGTGACATGGAAGCCGTGCGGGTAGAAATCGCTTTCATACCATCAACGTAAACTCAAAGCACATATATAGTGAAAAATAATTTGATTAAGAAATTAAAGAAAATATTCTTTAATTTGGCGCTATTTTGGCTTCCTTAATATAAATGAAAACAATTGCTTTCGTTCTCCATTCAATTATTATTTTTTTTTTAAAGATTCTAATTATAAAATTTATACACATTAAATTTAACAAATAGAAGATATTGTAAATTTAAACCCGCTGCCATCTCTCAACAAATCAAACATCCCCACGATTTTTACTTTGGTATATTCTTGTTGTTAATATATTTAGTGCTGTTTAATCGTTGACTGTGGAACCAGTACAATATATATATAACAACAGTAATACTAATGCGAAAATTATTCCATCGTGGATCTCATGTTCCCTGTTACTTCCCATAACTTGCTTGCACATCGATTCATGCATGTAACTCAAAAGTGCGATGGTTCCGTATCAATATTTTTCAGTGCTTGGCACGACTCCTTCACAATAATTTACATTCAATGGTCTATTAATTAATTTATCTAAAGCATGCGGCCTAGTATTATTTATCTTAAAAAGTTGTACTAGTCATCAATTTGTCCCAACATGTTTAAGTATTCAAGGAGCTTTAAAGTTATATAATATTAAAACATATTAATTATAATATGGCTAATTTTTTTATAACATAATGACAACTTTATATCCTTAATGATCATCAAATATTATTATATATTTTCTATACATTTATTTTATGATTTTATTTTAAATATTAAATGTATTGAATTATTATGTTTGGAGAAGTGCGCTTTTTCTGGGTCTTATGGGACAAGTGCACTTTAGTAGAAGCTAAAGTTCGAAGTTAAAATCATTGAGAAGAAAAACGACAATTGATATATTTATTTATTTATTTGAAAGGAACAATTGATATCTTGATAAAATTTACAGCACATATATAATAAGTTATGAAGTTATAAAAAAAACTCCAAAAAGCAACATGTAATTAGAAAAGCCAAATATATTTGTAGTTCGGTACATATATCACTTTTTATTTTAGTTCATGGTAAAAAACTTTTTTGTTTAGTTTCATTTTCTGTTTTTAGTTATTGATATTTTAATTTTAATACTTACAAACTTCATTCATATTAAAATTAGTTTCTAAAATACATTAAATATTTACTGTGACAAAAAACAAAGAATATATATGTGCAAGGACTAAAAATAAAATACCAACAACTAAACTTTTTTTACAGAAATTAAAATAAAAAAGGTGATATATACGTATGTACAAGAAATATATTGAAGCCAATATATTATTGGATTGTTCATGGTGATTAGTGCGACTATACTTTGATAAAACAAAGGTACAAAGGAGACAATACAAATGGATGATCTAATTATCAACATTGCAGCCTTAAATTTTAAAGGAGCAGTTGAAGCAACAGAGTCATAAGATGGTTTGGTCAGTTTGGGAGTTAAAATGACAAAGAAATTATGTGTTCAACTCTTCTCTTTAAATTAATTGTTAATTAACAATTAATTACGAACATCAATTTTTATGAAAAAAGATCAGATGAAGCTAAGCAAAATATAATAAAAATACATTTTGCATTCAATATAGAATCATCATGACATTAAGCATCAATGCAACCAAAAACAAATGCAGCGAGAGAAGTTGCACCATTCTATATATTACTAGAACATTTTTTTTGGTTGAGAGACTGTAAGCATATAGAAAACCACTCATTAACTAATTTCAAGACTATGAATTTGAGATATGTAGACTCACATTGCACTTTCTTTGAATAATTAATCTTCATTGTAAATTTAAGATTACAAAACAAAGATCATGTCAATTCATCACACATATGCATTTATTGCGTAAAATTAAAAACCAAAGTATGGCTAGTTTAGAAGCGGTGGTTACTTATTCCTTTCCAAAAAAGAAATATCTTGGTCAAGAGGATTAAAGCCATCCCATGAGAGAATGGAATTCATACTATTAACCCATTCTTGTAAGGAATTTTGATGAAGGTAAGAGGATTCATCAACAGAAATGTGGCTAGTATCATCCATAGAAACACAAGAACTTGATACAGAATTAGTGCTAGTGTTGGTGTCTTGATTCATCCATGTTCCTAAGTCCAAATTTGAGCATAACATTTCAAAAGCATTATCATCCCATGTCACCTTATTTTCTTTGGTGCCATCACTTTCCAACAACTTTATTCCCACATATTCTTCATACCCTGCTGAAATATCATTTGGTTGTTTGTTAATTTTATTTTTGTCATCATCATCATTATTATCAATTTGTTGTTTTTGCTCAATTGGCTTATGAGTCAAAGGGTCCACACCCAATAACTTCAGCTTCTTCTTGATTCTAGTGTTCCAATGGTTCTTAATTTCATTGTCCGTTCTTCCGGGAAAATGTGAAGCAATTTTTGACCACCTAAAAAATATAGTGCAAAGTAATGTGAAAAGGGGTCTCATATGTGCAAGAGTTTTTCTGACATTATTTTTGGACCGACCCTAGTAATGTTTTATAGAACGTATGTTATACCTGTTACCAAGACGTGCATGTAGTTGAATAATTTGATCCTCTTCAATTTCAGTATAGTTACCTCTCTTGAGGTCTGGCCTTAGATAATTAATCCATCTTAATCTACAACTCTTTCCACATCTTAAAAGACCTTCACAATTAATCATTTCAAAATGCAAAAACCAAGTTAGAAACACCTCATTAAAGGAAACATTTTTAATTGAGAATTTAGTACTACCTGCAAGTTTAGGAACCATTCTCCAACAATGAATGCCATTGTTGAGGATGAAACTGACAAGCTTGTGATCTTCTTCAATAGTCCATGGTCCTCTCTTCAAACCAACCTTATCACAACAAGGTTGTCTTCCCATTTTTTTAACCTTTGGAAGTGTGATAAAATTGAAAAAATGAGACTTTAATAGAAACTTAAGACTCAAGCAAAGATGCTGCCAGTTCATATAAACATTTAAATAAAAGCATGATGTTCTTAGAGGGGGGAGATTAATGATTGGTCAGAAAGCACTTTTAGTTGAAAGCTAAAAAAGCATGGAATTATAAAAATGGTGCCACTCAACCCCTTCTTATTAGAGACAATTAAAAGAGTCCAATTAAAAATCATTGTAGAGTCAGGGGAATGAACCAAAACGTTGACAATTAATTTATGCCAATATTTGTAAAACTAATATTAAAATATTGAGTTTGATGGGATTCTCTGGACCCTTAAAGGCTGGCCAGCTTTGTCGTAGTAGGCAACCTTCATTCATCTTTTACATACATAGATGCCTTCCATATTTATGCCTTCAAATTATTCCACTCAAGGATTCACTTCAATGAACTTGGAAACTTCACAAATGTTGGTGGCTAATAAGACATAACAAAATTATACTCATATTTTAAATAAAAATGCATTGAATTTGGAAAGGTTTAGTAATATGTGTAAAGAGAAAAGATTAATCATGTTTAGATTCATGGTAAAATTGACTGAATATATATACTAATAATATATGATGAGGCACCGTAATTTTAATAAAAACTTCGAGATGTTATTATCATTTTTTCAAATCCATCATCAATCCAAATATACTGAGTGATTGACAAATTTATATTTAGTTTTTGTATTTTTTTTTACATTATTAAATTTTGTATGAAACTTTTAGAATAAAATTAAACCGTCAAATATATATTATTTTACTTTAAACCCAATTTTAATAAAATAAGTTTTACAATTAAGAAGTAAATATTTTTTTTTCCTCATAATTGGGTCTGTTTGTTAGAATTTATAAAAAAAAGTAATTTTAATATTTAATAATTTAAATATTATTTTTTTACAGATTTTAAAGAATAGTAAAAGCTATTTTGTATTTGTCTATCGTAATAAAAATTACAATTTTTTAAAAGATAATTATAAAAATAATTTTTTTAAAAACTTCTAAAGTAACTTTTTAAATACTCTTTATTTTTAGTTATCGCAGATATTAAAGTTTTGTTTTTGATTCTTCTTGCTTAATTTATTTTAGTTGCTAAAATATTTATTTATGTTGAAAGTTATCTATATAATATGTTGAACATTTGATTTTAGACCCTTAAATATGAGCTACATAAAAACTAAAGTAAGCATTACACCTATATTATTAGTACCAATTTTTTTTTTATGGGATTTTCGGTATAAATTTCAACATAAACAAATTTAATATAAACTAAAACAAAAAACAAAGGGTCAAAGCAAAGTGGTATAATTGTGATAAACATATAATTATATAGAGATTAAAAGAAAAAAAATTGTATTCGTCGACTCTTAATGAGGAGATCAACATATTTCGTGCCTTTCAATCATATGACACTTTTTTATTATTTAAGTTAGTCCAATCAATCTAGAATTAGTCAATAGCGACCATCTCTTATAATGGTTGGAACAAAAGATCCATTAACAACAACTTTACAAACTTTTGTATCATAACCAACTTTTCAAACCTCCATATTATAAGACATGATACGGACTTTCATACAATCTTTTTAATAGAGATAGTTTTTTCCTTTGAATTCAGAGACTCTTTTATATGCACCCTTAGATTTTGGTATGCCATTAGGACAGATTCTTGAGGTTTTTACACCTTTACACAAGAAAACCTGCTTTTTAAAGCCACTTGTAAGGCCATGTGGCTACCTGAATCTAGAGGGTAGTGAATAGATTCCTTTGTTTTTAAAAGACTGATTGCAAAACAATGGACTTTAATAACAACTCAATGTGTTAATTCTCTAGTTGGAGAAGAATGTAACGTCCCATTTTTAACAATGGGAGCATATTTTCTCTTAAAATAATTTTTAAATAAATCGTTTTTCCTCGTAAAAGTACTCGGAATTTTTTTTCTTTTGAAACTTGGATAAATTCAATGATGTATCATTCGCAAAGAAAAGAAGGATCTTTCAATCAAGTTCACATCCAAATCAAACAGTGAAAATAATATATAGTCATAACATAAGTGCCTACCAACAAAGTAGTCTATACACATATAATCTCCAAAAGAAACATCTTATGAGATAGGCCTAGACATCGCTCATAATTCTGGGTATTCTCGGGAGACACCATCACATAAGTGATGCTCTCAGAAATCCACCTCTCCATGAATATCAAAAAATTAAAGATGGTCTCACCAAATCAAAGTCACCTGTTAGAGTATAAAATAGGTATAATCATCCAAAAGTGTAATAAATACATTAACTCCAAAGAAATGGTTTAACAATTATATGCACAAAACCTAATCTAATCTATTATATATATTTAAAATAGAACCCTGGATGCCACCTCACCTCCGAATGCCACCTCAGCCCTTCGAATGCCACCTATACAAATATTTTCCACATCAGCCAAAGAGCTGATATGGACCTCTCATCCTTTCTCCCTTCTCAATCATACTCTCAATATCTAATCTCTTTTAATCATACTCTATTTTTCTCTTTCTTCCACAATTTCTTTCATACCTCCAAAATCTATTTGATAATATAATTTTATAATAAATTTATATATTATAAAATTATTTTACAATTATTTATAATTTATAAATTATTTTATAATTTGATAATAATTTATAATCTATATTATTTTATAAGTTATTTTATAATAAATTGATAAATTATTTTATAATATTATTTTATAATATTAGTAGTCATTTACCAATGGTAATAATTTATATTATTAATCATTAAATTCAATAAAAAAAAATGACTAATCACTCCTAAATATCGACATAAATGCTCTTTATCTAATAATATTATTTTATAATAAATTTATAAATTATAAAATTATTTTACAATTTGATAATAATATTATATTATTATCAAATTGTTTTATAAGTTATTTTATAATAAATTTATAAATTATTTTATAATATTATTAGTCATTTACCAATAGTAATAATTTATATTATTAACCATTAAATTCAATAAAAAAAACCGACTAAGCACTTTTAAATATCGACATAAATGCTCTTTATTTAATCATCTTTTTATGGACAATTATATTATTCCACTTATGGTGATCATGGTGACTAATGATTTTATACGTTAAAAATTCAATTACTCATTAATGTCAATCCATTTATAATTTCTTTCCATCAATCTATTTTTTAGTAATATTTTATAAAATAAAAATATATTTTTTATTTGAAAAAAATTTATTTAAAATTATAA
>JBBPBS010001217.1:417637-428211 GCA_037974835.1 Cicer judaicum | reverse complement strand
TTTTATAATATTATTAGTTATTTACCAATGTTAATAATTTATATTATTAGTTATTAAATTTGATGAAAAAAAACCACTTAATCACTCATAAATATCAACATAAATATTCTTTATCTAATCCTCCTTCTCCTTTTTTAGTAACTTTTTATAAAATAAAAATATATATTCTATTTGACAGAAAATACACAAATTTATTAAAAATAATCATAAAATACGAATATATGAAAAAATATTAAAAAAGTTACTTCCATTTATTAAAAACTATTATCTATTATATATGTTTTTTTGTACAAACTCTTGATAAAATATATTCAATAATATTTTTTTACAACAACTTCTCATACTCACAATTAAAATATCATACTAATAAAACAAATAAATGTAAACTACGCTACAATATAATTTAATATTAATATTTTTTTAAAATATTAAATAGTCAATCATATTTTTAAATTTTTACATCTTATTTTTGGGTTTGTATTTTACATTTTATTTCATCAATTAAATACAAGTACCATTATATGTTGAAAAATAAATTAACAATCACACTACAATGAGTCAAACAATTATCCTATATAACAAATTATCATACGAATTTTAAAATTAAATTAGATGATTGTGATAAACATAATTTTCTATTAGTTTCATTTTCCTAATCATATTCAATTATTATAAATCAATAAAATAATATTATAAGATAATTATATTTATAATACATAAAATATTATTTACAAAACTTATAAAATTAATTAATATCCGCGCAGCGTGCGGGCCATAATCTAGTTATAAGTAAGGACTACAGTAGCAAGGATAGCCCCCCAATACTCATAATAAGTATCCTATAATGTAGCATCCCTCCTAGACATGAACTTGTCCTTTTCTCCAGACTTTGAAGGATCGATCTTCTCGGAAGTCAAATCCATCAACGAGATAGGTGGCCTTTGAATTGTCAAAATCTCAACAACTCACGACCTCTAAGGAAGAAGGTAAAGGATCATATAACTATACGAGCAACTCCAGGCCAACATAGGAAGAAGCCAACCAATATATTGGAGGTCCACCATCAAACCAATAGTCTCTAGCTGGTGTAAACAATCCAACCTCGTCATCTGCCGTAAACATCGGTCCCTTACCCTTCATTTTGGCTCCTTGTTCAACAATAGGGCCTCCTACTCCTACATAGGTGATCACCAACTCACACAGTAGCCTCAACCTCTCCATCATCCACATCAATTGCAACTCCACTACCAACATCCAAACCGTCTTCATAGCCCCCAACACTAAACTTGTGAGCAAGGAAAAAACCATACGTTTAATGGTGATTCCCACATGAACGACTACCCTAACTCTCCTAGTCCTCATCACAACCCTCCCCGTATAGGTAGCCCTACCCAAGACTAGGTCATATTACTAACAAGTACGTTGGTCCCTATCAAGAAAGTCATAGGATGCTTTCATGGTCAATGTAATTTGTAGAAACACGTGCATCCATATTGTCTAAGGGAATCCTTAGAGTCCACAATAAGGTAAATGAAGAGAGAAAAACACAATAAATGGGAGTTTGAATTATGTTTTTTAGGTTTTACAAACTTTTTAAACAAATGATAAAATAGATGTGATAAAGAAAAGACAACTAAGATAAAAAGTGGAAACACAAGCCAATTTATCATGGTTCACCATCAATACTATAGCTATGTCTAGTTACTTCACTCTAAAGGATTTAATTCGCTAATCACCTAAAGTATCACAAGTCCATTGGTCACCTAGTAGTTAATTTGACTATGTTCAAGTCTTCTCAACATTCTAGCTTAGTACAGTCAAGTTGTTGAGGCTAGCAACCACTACTGGGCTAAGTTACAAAAAATATTTAAGATTGTTTTCTAAAAAACTCTCACAAGATAATGTTTACAAAGTATGTTCTCAAAATATATTTTAGGTTTCTCAGCACTTAGAACTAATATAAGAATTTTCAAGAGTTTCTATGTATGACGGCAATTGATTTACCGTATGTCTCTCTATCTTGTAGTGAATATCACAAAACTTTTTATAGAGAAGCTTCAACGCCATTAGGGTTTTTTACCGTAGTTGTGATTGAATGAAATCAACATGTAAAATAATGAATCGTATCAAATCTTTAGAGACCTCGAATCAACAATAAAAACTTTTCCAAATCCGTCTTCATAATTGATTTATCGTATCTTGATCAAAACAACAAGAAAGACAAATGATGTCATACATTTCATTAGACAAATGATAAGTCCAATTTTGGTGATTAGAGGATGTTGAGATGTTGACTTCTACAAAGTTTAGGGCTTAGTTGTTTGACTTAACAAGGCTGACATTAAATTAGAGTGTTGACTTGAAGCATTGATGAGACAATCAACTGGTTTACCAGAATTATCAGACACATAATCATCAGAGCAAACTTGTAATATCAATTCAATAGAGGAGCTATGAGAGCGCATTTGACCAAGTCAAATATAACTTTAATAGAGTCAAACACAACTTTAATAGATTCTTTAGAGCATTTTCTTGATTTCTTTGCTTTATCTTTCTTAATCATCAGAGGATGCATCATAATTTCTTTTAAGTTCATGACATAGAATTTGCACAATTAAATAAATTAATCAGTGTAATAAATTGTTTCAACAGAATATTATTTGTTATCATCAAAACAATTAAGGATCCTTCATACTGACTTGATTATAACATTAAAGGGTCACCAACTAAAATTAACAGATAGCAAATAGAAATTATGAAGCACAACAACAATCAAACAAGCAAGTATATAAATCATGGTATCAAACATGCTAATGCAATGTCTACATGGTAGTGCATATGATTCAAGAATATCATATCCACCACAAGGGTTTTTCAAAAAGAAATAATGAAGTACATCTGACAACACATCACTAAATATCCCCCAAGGAATAGTTAACGTTCACCAGACTATTCATGTCACCCATGTATGCATGAGCATATTTTCACCATATATCATCCATTTTAAATTTACCATGGATCATGCAATTTTTATTCACCACACCATTTCATCTATAACATAATTTGAATTAATTAAATTTATTTTCAAACTTCACATAACCCCAAATTCAATTTGCATACTTAAAATCCAAGGATAAACATCAATTAACACATACAATAATTTTGAAACTTCAAACCCTAGAAATTGGTGTTGCCTTCTTATGTCCACTCATTTCTTACTAGGTAGTAAAGAAAATAATTAGATATTTCACTTTTTTTACTTTAGGTCAAATAATGATTTTCCCCCTAAAATATCTATCATGGCGTAACTGACGTCTGTTAGAATCAATTTGGGTTGAAGAACAATGATGTTTCTTATTTTGGTGATAAGAAAATTTATTTTGTGGAAACAATTTACAACACTAATAATTTAATTAAATGTTTATTGTCATGAATCTTAAAGACCTTACCCTACATCCTCTAATGAATAGAGAAGATTAACATGAAAAACAAGGCAATGCTCTGGATGATTTGTTAAAGATGTGACTGACTTTGATATATGTGCTCTCAACGCACCTCTAATGAATATGTTAATACAAGTTCTCCCTGATAATTATGTGTATGATGTATTTGGCAAAAAATTGATTGTCTCGTGAAAGCGTTAAGTAAGCACTATGACAAAGTCAATATTCTGATAAAAAGTCAGCATCACAACATCCTTTGTTCGCTAACTTAGACTTTTTAGAGCTTTGATGAAACTCAACAATCCAAAGAAAACAAAACAATTGTGCATACTCTATTAAATATCTTGACTTCTCTACGTGTCTAAAAGTCCTTCGGGTTTGATTTGATCATAGTATCCTTTAATTCCTTGTCCTCAATACCAAGATAAACAAAATCTTTCACACATATATATATAGAAGGAGGATCAAAACCAAAACAACTCTACTTTTGCTAAATTACCTTTGACTGTCATCGTCAGGTACCTTGTACTTTATTTCATTATTTTAGGTGCACTTGTTTGTCTTGCCTTTTTGTGTGTATGTGTTTTGCTATATGTCCTATTGTGAGTCAATGATATCTCTCTAGTCTAGGTATGTGATGTCATGTCCTCGTTGTCATCACCTATGATCTTTTTTATATTTGTTCGTTGATTCACTCTCATTAAAATATATATATTCAATATCTCTTCTATGCTTATTTACACCTCTCACCCCTCTAGCGTTTTTCAAAATCATATTTTTCGATAGAAGCCTTCCTCTCCCAAATTTGTTTTAAAACTTTTCTAACCTAACATCCTCTAGGAAATACCAGATCTATATCTTTTTATTTGTTAAGTCTTTATCTTCCTAAACAATCCTCTTCTTACATTGTACTTCATCATTTTCTTAACATGAACTGCTCAACCAAAATGGTGAAATATTCATAAATCCTGAATTCATTACATCTGTGAACTGCAATCAATAAGATGGATTATACAAGAAGATTCACAAAATGAATTCAAAGGCTCACTTTTGAAACCCTTGGGTATCAATGTCTCTTTATTTCACCAAGTACCTTGAATATAAGGAGGAAGTAAGAAAAAATTGAAAGGCTTGTGCCCCAGTTTGTTTGAATCATTTGAATTGGATGGAAATATGAAATTAATAACGAATAAATATTGAAGCACCTACAATTTTATCAAATATTTATCTTTGGAAAATTATATCCCCAAATCTATATTTAAATAATGTCCAACCAGACAAGTCAAAATAATTAAGAAAAAAGGAAGGTTTCATGACCTCCATTTATTTGCTTACGTCTGGCAAGTTAGAAGGTAGGTCCCTGAATATGAAAAAATTTGTCATCACTGAATAAGATGAAAGTTCAAAGAATGAAGACTTCTACTAAAAATGTGAAATAAAGGAACTTAGTTTATTTATGTATTAGGAATTGGAGATTCAAACCTAATATGTAATTTAAATTAATGGATTTAGTTTAGATAACCATAGAAAGACCTTCGGACTCTAATTTCATTTAGCCCTTTTGTAACAAGTATTGCAATTGTAATATAATTTGTATGTGTTAAAAGTGTAATGTGAGTTATGAATGGAATAAACATTATCTTTTTTACCTTCTCGTTTTATCCTCTATTTTGTTCCTTCTTCTGCCTTTCTTGTATTTTTTTCCCTCCCCCCATCTTTCAAAAATTCTCTTCATGTCCTCTCTTTCTTCTCCAAAGTTATTTTCTTCCTCTCCTTCGAATACTATTGTTCATCTCCCTCTTGTTTTTGTCTCCTACACTTAAACTAGCCTGTGTCCTAAAGTATATGTCATACTTTATCTCCCTTTTCATTTTCCCACACTCTAATAATTTTGTCTCCTTTTCCAAAAATGTTTTCCTTCTGATAAATCTGGCTATTTATACCTCAAATATTTTCTTTTCATCCTTATGTACGTCCTTTCAATCTTCTTTATGTTCTTGTGTTTTTAGTAGTGTTCGTACTTTCTACTCCGCTCCTCAATCTATCTTCTATAGATGTTGGTTCGTCTTCTAGTAGAAAAAAGGAAGTCGCATTCCTCTCTTGATAAGAAGGAAATTCCACCATCTGAAGTGGTCTTAATGATGAGTGACATTCTTCTTGAACAACTAGAAGCCCAGATTGCTCTGCAAGAAGTCAACCACTAGTTGGACCTTCCCATCTCCCAAATGGAGGAAGTAGATGAACTTTTAAGATGTGTCCTAAGATGTCTCAATATTTTTTTATCTAAGAGTAACTTATCTTTATGTTTTGTTTGGCTTGCGTTGTAATTGTGTTTTTCTAATGAAAAATTACCTTTTCTTTACTTTTGCTCTTTCATGTTTCCTTTGAGCTTTCGTTTTCATTTTTTCACTTATGCTAATCATTTTTATGTGGCATGAAAATTTAGTATTTCCCTCTTGTGATTCTTATGTTTGTTTAGCTTACTATAATCTCACCATTTTCAATAATGACAAAAGGGGGAAAGTAGAATATATAGTAATACAATTAATTGTATACCATGCATATGCATTATTTCATGATATCTTTGTGTACTCTTTACCCTCATGTGTGCCAAAAATATAATGACTTTAAAACATTCGAAACACTTAAAGAATTGTAATTATCAAATTCAAGGGGAGCCCTAGAATATTGATGTGAATGTTTCTTTTAGAAGATCAAACAATCATTAAGTTAAACATTTTTTTGGAGTACCACATTTAAGGCAAGCTCTTTTTTAAAAACCTTACTTTGGGAAGGAAAATTGTTCATTAACTATATAGTTATTTGTCATCATAAAAAAGGGAGAAATTGTTAGTGCAAAAGTAGTTTTAGCTAAAATCCTTTGATTGATGTTTTGATGATAACAAAAACAAACTAAAAAAGAACAATTATCCCATAAAGATATTTACTAAGTGTGCATATTAAGTTCGAAGACGACAGTTATATTAATAGTTATCCCTTCTAAAGCAACGTATTTACTATTATGATAAAGATCTAATAATGGAGTAAGTTATAATATAGCAAAAGAAATATTGCAAAAACAAGTGTGGGAAAACATGTGTCTCAATATGTGATATATCCTCTCATGATTAGACGAAGACAAAAGAAACCAAGACTTCACTTTTTCTCTATCGTCCAAATCTGGTGACACACGCCTTTATTATTACAAGCTTCGTTTGACTTTAGAAAAAGCACACAAGCTTCAATTGACTATGGGATGCGAGCAACGTTATTTCTTGGTTGCCTTTGGAAACGCAAGAAATGCCTTGGTGCAGTTACCTATGATGAATTCAATAAAGTGATCATCTACCTCTGATGGATTCAACAAACATAAGTTCTCTTGGCTTTAACAAGCATGATAACCAAGAATCTATTTTTGCCTCTAATAAGCTTGACAAGCAAGAATCTGTCTTTACCTCTAATAAGCATGACAAACAAGTAACTACATTTGCCTCTAATAAGTGTGACAAGCAAGTAATTATCTCTGCCTCTGATAAGCGTGACAAAGCACTCAAAAGAGATGTATCCTATAGAAAAGTCAATGCTATGAAAAAATCAACATTATAAAAAAATCAACACTTTGAAGAAGTCAAAGCTTTGATGAAATTCAACACTCCAAAGAAGACACAACACTTGCACATCCTTTGATAAATAACCAAAATTTGCTACATGTCTGAAAGTCCGAAAGGTTTCATTTGATCATAGTATCTTCTAATTCCTTGTTCTCAATAACACGATACGTAGAAATATTCATAGAGATATATATGAGTGCTTATTAAAGATTGATCTACCTTAAATGGTGATTGAATATTTCCAACGGTATTTAAGAATAACCCACTCAATCCTTTACAAGTGAGTATGAGAGATTGTGTGCAAGATAAAATGAAAAAGGCTATGTGTTAAAAGGAAAATATGAAAAAGCCAAGAACACATCAAACTAAAAGAATAAGTGAATTATCCTCTCATAAAGAGTTATTAGAGTTGATGTAAATCAGTCAAAGTGTTCTCACACACTTCTATTGATATATGACTTAATTTATAATATCCTCTCAATGAGAATTAAAATCCTAAAAATAGATTTTGTGTCAAATCAAACACAAACTAGAACTTGTATAAATTAGCTCGATAGTGGTAAGAACCCTCTCATCCTATAGAGTTACCCAAAAAGGTGCAACGATCCTCATGAACCTCAAAAGCAGGATGTTAGAAAGTTGAAGAAGGTTATGAGGGACTCTACTTGGTGAGGCTAGAGAAAAATACTCAAAGACTGAAGAGTGAGAGTAAAGAATACATGTATGCTATTTAAGGAAATAGTGGATTAAGCCTTGATTGTACTGAGGTAAAATCTCTTTGAAGGGAAGATAAATATTGAGGGAAAGACTAGATGTAGCAACAGTTTGTTGCGAACTAGTATAAAATATTTATTTCTCCTTTATCCTCTCATATCTCTCCTATATTATTTCTTTATGATTCAATCTTACTATGTCTAAACCTCTTTTAAAAGTAAGTTGAATATTTTGATAAAGAACAATTTTTGTACGAAATTGGAAGTAGTTTTTGAGAAACATCAAACACGGTTTAAACCCCTTTTTTTATGTTTTCCATTACCTTTAAATATAACATTCAGTTTTCTTAAGGTGGCCTCGCATTTTGGTGATCGTTCATACTCAATCTCTTTTCTCAACAAGTTGTTGAAGGGCAAAAGGTGTTGGACCAACCTCGCCATGAAACTGGATTTTGAGGCTTCGAATGTGTTTATTTTATGCTGAGGCTGGCATTTTGACAACCGCTTTACCCTTTTCAGGATTTCTCTCTATTCCTTTTTCAGTGAGAAAGAAACCCAATAATTTTTCAACACTAACTCCGAATGTACATTTTACCAAGTTGAGTAACATGTTGAACTTTTTTATCTTAGTGAAAACTTGTCTTAAGTAGGTCACATGGTCATATTTATCTTTGAATTTAACTATCACATCATCCATATATACTTCTAACATTCTCCTAATATGATTTTCAAATATCTTATTTATCATCCTTTGGTAACTTGCATTCACATTCTTAAGCTCAAATATGTCATAAATGCTTTTTCTTTCTCTATTTGATTATAACCGAAATATGTGTCCATAAACATTAATAGTTTGAAACCAGATGAATTTATCTATGTTTGGGAGGGGTAAGCATATTTAGGGCATGTTTCATTGAGATCAGTGTCGCGTCCGGTTTGTCCGCGAAAAAAGGAGTCGCCACCAATTTTATTTTTATTAAATGAAAAATTGGATAAAACCAAAAATAATAATTTTTGAACCAGAAATTCGGATTCGGGAGTCGATTACGAATAGGGAAGTATTACCACCCTATAACATTCGTTAAAACGGTTACCCCCTAATTAATTGTATACAAATTATTTATTTTTACCCCCAAAAAGAATAGTAAAAAAAAAAAAAGAAAGTAAGTTATTTACATTAATAAAAACAAATATTTTTTTATTAATTTGGTTTGACAAGGGAAGACCTTGCTCCTACGTATCCCCGAGTGCAATAGGGAAATCAAAACTCACATAGTTCTTGGGTAGAAAATATTTGTGTGTTGACTGATTTTTATTATTGATTTTTATTTTTTTATATCAAAATAAATTCACACTATAGTGGTGATAATAATAATAATAATAATAATAATAATAATAATAATAGGAGTGACATATCGTCTACTAATGTGTATGTCGTTTTATTTTTAAGAAAATACTTTTACTATATTTTTTTTTTACTTATAAAAAGATAAAAATTCGAGAACAAATCCGCGAGTCAGTGGCACATATGTGGGGCGAACCGACGGCGGTAGCAATAAGAAAATATTTTTACTATTTCTTTATTTTTTTTATTTTTACAACCTATAAAATGATAAATTTCGGGAACAAATCCGCGAGTCGGTGGCACATATATGGGGCGAACCAACGGCGGTAGTACCAAAAAGTTTAAGATCTAATGCACAAGATAAAAAACAAAATAGAGATAATGAATCACAAATTTGATCAAGAAGTAGACCATTATACAACAATCGGCTTGATCCTTATTCAAATTGATTGTTAAACTAAAAAAAGAATTTCTTGTTTATATCATACGTGCATAAAATAATAAAAACAACAACTCTATACCAACAATAATGTCAAAAATAGATGATGAGAAAAAAGAAAAAAAAAAAAAACAAAGGGTTTACCGTACTGCAGAAATTTTTTGTTAGCCCTTGATTTCAATATTTTTCTCTCTCTTTTCTCCCCCTTTTATTCACTTTCCTTGTCCTCTTATTTATAGTTAAAAATTAGGTTAAATTTTTTGGAAGACAATAATTCTTATTAATGATGATTAAGGTTATTCTTAACGTTTTCAAAAACCTACCATAATCACTTAAGGTATGATTTTTTAATAAATTAAATCAGAATTAATATCCTTTTTTTTTTTTTTTTAAATCTTTAGTTCAAAAAAGGTCAAGAATATGATTAATATTCTTTTCTGCAAATAAAAAGGAAGAGTTGACCAAATTAGGCGTCGACGGCCTAATTGTTTATTTTTATTATTATTTTTTTTAATTATATATTTATTATATAAAACTTTTAAAAGTGGCGGACAAAATTAGGTGTCTACAGCTGCCCCTCTTTGCTTTGATTTTACTTGAAAGTAAAAGAAAAGTAAAGATAACGACACTAATTTTGTCCAAAAAATAGAGATTTATTGGAGAACAATGTAAGTTGTTTTCAAGTTTGGGTGCGAGTCGTTTTCCCGGCTTTAACATGCGGGTCGTTTTCTCGGCTTTATAAATGTCTTGGGTGCGAGTCGTTTTCCCGGCTTTAACATGCGGGTCGTTTTCTCGGCTTTATAAATGTCTTGGGTGCGAGGCGTTTTCTCGACTTTAACATGTGGGTCGTTTTCTCGGCTTTGGGTGCGAGTCGTTTTCCTGGCTTTAACATGCTGGTCGTTTTCTCGGCTTTATAAATGTCTTGAGTGCGAGTCGTTTTCCCGGCTTTAACATGTGGGTCGTTTTCTCAGCTTTGGGTGCGAGTCGTTTTTCCCAGCTTTAACATGCGGGTCGTTTTCTCAG
>JBBPBS010001217.1:400984-417394 GCA_037974835.1 Cicer judaicum | reverse complement strand
TTATAAATGTCTTGGGTCGAGTCGTTTTCCCGGCTTTAACATGCGGGTCGTTTTCTCGGCTTTATAAATGTCTTGGGTGGGAGTCGTTTTCCCGGTTTTAACATGCGGGTTGTTTTCTCGGCTTTATAAATGTCTTGGGTGCGAGTCGTTTTCCCGGCTTTAACATGCGGGTCGTTTTCTCGGCTTTGGGTGCGAGTTGTTTTCCTGGTTTTAACATGCGGGTCGTTTTCTCGGCTTTGGGTGCGAGTCATTTTCCCAACTTTAACATGCAGGTCGTTTTCTCGGCTTTGAATTTATAAAATATTTTGAATAAACTAATGAAATTGATGAATGAGTGAATGAATGAATGAAATGAATGAGTGATTGAGTGAATGAATGAAATGGATGCATGAATATGTTGGTTTTTATCAATATTTTTTGGACACGGCCATCATGAATGAGAAAAGCATTTATACATTTTTTTTGAACTTGATATCTCTGATCTATCTTCTGCGATCTTAATTTGGATCTCATGTTGTTGTCTGCCTTCATTCTCGTGTTATATTCATATTGTCGATCATGTCCTTTTGAGTATATATTTTTATTGAGTTTTCCTTTTCAGGCTTTCAACCCAACAAATTATATTTTTTGGTACCCTAATTTTTACATAGGTCACCTTTTCAGGTTTTCAACCTAGCGGTATTTTTTTGTTTTTACCCTAATTTTTGCCTAGGTCGCCTTTTCAGGTTTTCAACCTAGCGGGTATTTATTATTACTTTTTGTACCCTAATTTTTGCCTAGGTTGTCCCTTCCAAGTATTCAACCTAGCGAGTATTCATTATATATTTATTTAATTTTTTTTTTACGACATTTGAGTCTATCGAGAGGAGTAAATCTTTTTTATCGATATTCATGAAGATCAAAGTCTCACCTCATAAAGCTTGCTTCATGACGTGTGGATTGTCAGAGTTAGGGGTATATTTCCCACAATAATCCTTTTAAATGGGTAAGATCTTTTTTAACACTAAGTCTTCTTCCCGAAATTCTTGAGGACGTATTTTTCTTATGCGTTCTTTTTAGTCTTTTCTGATATAATTGCTCATAACATAATACCGTCAACATTTTTCTTCAATTAGATTCAATTGATTGAACCGGGTTTAATTGTATCCATTTTGACTCCTCTAGTTTGACTTCCATTAATACTCTTAGAGAGGGGATTTCTACTTCAATGGGTAGCACATCCTCCATCCCATATACTAGGGAAAAAGGGGTTGCCCCAGTAGAATCAATGTGTGATACTCTTGTAGTGCAAACGGCAACATCTCAAGTCAATCTTTATATGTTACTAAATTTTTTTGATATTTTTATTTGCTGCTTCACATGCTCTGTTCATTTTTTGTTTGTACGGAGACGAGTTGAGGTGTTGAATTTTGAAAGGGACACACAATGCATCCATTATTTTGTTATTCAAGTTTGTATCATTTTCAATAATGATCTTGCTTGGTAGCCATAACAACATATTAACTCTTTTTTTTATGGAGTTGACTACCACATTTTTGGTTACATTGGCGAACGAAACAACCTCTGCTCATTTGGTAAAGTAACGGATCGCCACCAAGATAAAGCGACGTCCATTTGATGTTTTAGGTTTGATCATTCCGATGACGTCTATGCCCCACATCGAGAATGGGCAAGGTGTCGGCTCGAAGAATCTTTCTAAACATGGTATGTCTGCTCACATATTTCGTGCCCCAACAGATGATTATCATAAAAATGCATTTTGACAAAATAAGATTTGTGATACAAGAAAGTGGTGAGGGAAGGTTCAGACAATGGTTTTTAATAAGAAAATATATGGTAAAAAAAAAGGATTCGTAGGAAGAAAAGAAGATAAGGTGATCTTTCATGGGTAAATGACCCAATTTGTTAGTAGTATTTCATGAATGAAGCGTACTAAAAACTCATGCCACAATTTCAAATCATGTTCTTGACATACGTTGGAAGGTATGATTTGCTCAAATCTATATTCACAGTGTTTCGGAACGTGTTCAACTTTGACCTTGATGTGTATATATAAGTCGTATTCTTTGGTCATCCCTCTAGTTATCCTTTTTCATTCTATATTTTCTTGTGCCCTAATTTTTGCTTAGATTGCCTTTTCAGGTTTTCAACCTAACGTTTTTTTTTAACTTTTGCCTAGGCCGCCCTATTGGGTTTTCGACCTACCAAGTCTTCATTGATTTTTGCATCTCATTTTTGCCTAGGTCGCCCTTTCGGGTTTTCAACCTAGCGAGTTTTTATTCATATTTTTATACCCTAATTTTTGCCTAGGTCGTCCTTTTGGATTTTCAACCGGGTCTTCATTTAGATGTAACACTTTTGAAGCATCAAGTGTGCAAGCAGTGATAAGTATTCTTGTTCCATATTGGTGTAGATCAAGGCCACACTTGAGAGTTTTCTTTTTTTTTTTTTTTTTTTTTTTTTTTTGCTCATATAGTTGGGAATCCACTTGTCATGCTAGCCCTTTTAGATATGTCAAATCTTCTTGAACGTTAATTCCTTCTTTTGAAGCTCCAAAGTTCATATGTTCCTCTTTTAAGATTTTTTGAAATAATTGTCTATAACATGAGGTAGTCAACATTTCTATTGAATTGAATACCGTTGGTCAAAGCATGTCATTTACTCTTGATAAAGGAGGTTTTTTTTTGTTTGAGTGGGTCGCACTGCCTTTATTCTATATAATAAGAATCAAAAGGGGTGCCCCAATTATAATCTGATACTCACATAAGGTATTCTAGAATTATGAGGAACTTTCCATCTAGCTTTTCTCATACATTTGATAGTAATTAGGGTACTCGTGACTTTCGTTCTTGTGAATGACTATTCTTCATCGTAACTTACTCCGAATATTGAAGATAAAGTAGCTACGACCAGCTAGTTGATTATATTAATTAGGGACATGATGGAAAATGATCATCTTCTTATTCCAGCTTTTCTATTATTGATCTAGTTGGTTGGGGATTATATTCAAGCCTCGTATACTTCCAACATCTTCATTTCTCTATTTGTAGGCGGCTAGAATATCCACAGTACAAACTTCAAATTCTTCACGTGGTTGATATATTCAAAACACATTTTATTAAAACCACTTTTCTAGGGGATTAACGTGATATTAATTTCCTGCCCCAATATATCAAGGTCAATCTGGATAGTGGGTTTTATGTATACCCATTTAGTGGAATTTATGGCATGATTGAAATTATGTATGAGATTTTAGCAAACTTGTTTATGAATGGACTAGCAAATATTCTTGGTATATGGTTTGAAGAAGGGAAAGCAAAGTAATGTTTGGTAAGAGGTTGTGAAATATATGATGGGTAAGAATGGAAAAGGAAACAATACAAAATGCATTTATTGATATTCAAAATATTGAGGAACAAAAGTGTGTCAATTCTACATTAAAGTATCGTAGAATTTTAGGCACATCAATAAGATCGATGTTTTAGGATCAAATAACATTTATGATCATGGGGAAACTTGATAACGTTTCCATTGATGACCTTGCCCCTTGGATACACATAGGAGAACATAGTCAATATCTTCAAAGTCGTGTTTAACCATGGTTTGCCTTCAATAGTCGTAAAAAATTCATACAATGTTTGAAGGGTCCCCATGAATTCAAGTATCGGGGATTTGTAAGATTTCCAACTTTTTAGCCATAGGGTCTTTCCGTCGGTTTAGACCATCTTTGTATGTTCCAATTCATCCATGATTTTAACTTGGGAACATGTCCAATAAAGGTGTTATGATACCCTTCCTTTTTTTTTTTGCTTGTAGTGTTATTTTTTGTTAAGGAATATGGCATGATTATGCAATGCAATGTGTGAAGAAAATAGATATGCATGGATGTTGAGGAACCATTTTTGCTTATTTGTGAATATTTTAAGTTGAGGTAGGGCTATGGGATCAAGAGTGGGGACAAATTTAATTCATAAAAACATGGAAATACATGAACAAAGCAAAAACAGTACCTAAAAAGAATTCCAAAACCCTAGTGAGCAATCAATTTTTTCATTTGCTCAAGTAAACTTTTACAATGTTCAATAAAAGTGACGATCTCTTGAGGAATAGAGAAGGGAATAACCATCCCATCAGCAGCTCTCAATAATGGTGGAACATCTCTGATAGCTGAATTGGTCAAATAAACAAGTTTGGAAAAACGATTAGCCCAAAACATCCCCTCTTGAACGAGTCTCTCAATTGTGTCTTTTTGCGTACGCACCTCGTCTTCTTTTTTTGCGAGCCCAATTTGGTATTCTTTGATGATCTCCTCTCGACACTGCATGTTTACCATGATCTTACTTTCGCATTCTACCTTTACTTTCTCTAACTATTGCCTTAGACTTGCTTCTTGCATGCAGGCGAGTTCGTGTTTCTCCCCAAGGTTTTTTAGCAACTCCTTAAGTCTAAGTTCCTCAACCACTACATTGTCTCTCTCTTGACGTCTGAGCCTCAACTCTTCATTTGCACCTCGCAAACACATCCGAGTTTGCACCTCACAAACACATCTGAGTTCTCTCTCTGCCTTCTTCTTCCTCCCTTGCCCTCCTTTGTACTTTATCAAGGACGATGGATTTTTTGGATATTCTCATATTTCAGATCCCTACAGGTCTGGCGAGCTTTTTCTAGTTCTTGTTGTAATTTTTCGATTTCTTGTTCCTTTAGAACTAAGTCGGTCTCTAAATCTTTAGCACTGAAAAATGACTCTATTGTCACTACTTTTGGGTCCAGGGCCCCTGCGTGAAAAAGGCAATTTGATCTCTTGTGGTCTCCTTTTTACCCAATTATGATATTCCTCTCCTGCACTGCAGCTTCTAGGCCCTAACTCCCATCCTTTACGGACGACATCTTCCCAAGATCTACGTATTCTTCTTAGTAGTCCATCGTTATGAGTATTTTGCCCCCGAATGATGAAAGAGTTTGTTATATCCATAGTTGGTGCTTTTGTTATAGGATAACCCAATTGCCTCAATGCCACGTAGGGGTTATAATTTATGCACCCTTTGGTTCCCATGAGCGGGACATCAGTAAAGCTCTTACATTTACATATCACTTCACTTATATTTTGACTTCGCGAGTACCACTAGATTGTTTTCTCGTTGAGATTTGCTAGGGTATTGGCCCATTCCCTTTTATTTCTAGTTCTTGGCTGGTGTTCGGCCTGAAATATATGTTTGGTGAACCACATGTAGAGTATCGACGAGCAACAACGAATCAAGCTTCCATCCTTCTCATGACAGTGATCGAGTGTGCAATAAATGTCAGCCAGAACCGCTGGTACTGGATTCTCCCTCATATGTTTATGAGCCATAAAGACGTCTATTGCCGTAAAATCCACAAAGTCTTTAATATTTGGGAATAAAACAATTCCATATATAATTGAGGCAAGTACATCCATGAAAGTATCCCAGTCTCCATCTCTCGCTAAATTTATTGCCTTTTCTTCAAGATATTTTATCGGGAACCCAATCAAATTGTCTCTTTCGATTCTAATTTCTTCTATCTCTTTTATAGGAATGTCAAGTGTCTGGGAAATTGTTTTCATTGAGGGGTAGTGCTCCATGTACTGGTAAGGTTCACTCCCCTTTAATGGATGCCCCAATATTTGTTCAAACTCCTCTAATGTTGGGGCCAATTGAAATTCCCTAAAAGTAAAACACCTGAAGGGAGGGTCATAGAATTGGGCCAACGCTGTAAGGGCGTCCACTTGCACATTAACTTCAAGCAAATCAAGGATTTTCCCGAATTTCCCAGTAAAGATCACACGCTGCACTTTTTTCAATTTTCGAGCAAGATTCTTGAGATTGCTTACATCTGGTTTTAGAATTCTTAGTTGCAATGTCTTTCTTAAGAGAGTATTTTTTGAGCCACCATTTGATCCCATGTTCCCTATAGTTAAAGATATTCACAATAAGCCTTAGATTTTATGATTCTAAAAATGATGTAGTAAAGTTTTTTTTTTATGGCAGCCAAGATAAATACAAATGATGCACAAAAAAAATTAGGAGATTGAAAAAAAGGTGTGTGAGTATCAGAAGGTGACTATGGTATAGGGTAGGTAGTTCTCTTTTTTTTTTTAACGTGAACCTCCACCATGTGTGGCTCTATAGTTCTAAATTGGTTCCTAGAGCACAAAACTCAATTCTAAAATATTAATCCAAATAATAGGTAAACTATTAAAATGGAAATATTATAGAAAAGGTCAACTCTAGGTGAGACTTTCATGACAACCAAACAGGATGTACATCCAGAAGATTATCACTACACAGTCTCTAACTTATCTTAGGTTGCACTCAGCCCGGATATAGAGCCCTCTCATAAGTGTGTGAATCGTGTTAGTATAATGTGTAGAGAAATAAATAAAATAAAACAATCACCATAATTAACATAAATCACTATAAATACATAGAATTAATACATAAGTTACTATAAATAAATAAATAAATAAATAGAAAAAAAAAAGAATAACCACAATTAGAACAAATTATCATAAATAGATGCAGGTTAACATAAATAAATAAATAGAAAAAGGAATGACTACAATTAGAACAAATTAACATAAATACACGTAAGTTATCATAAATAAATAAGTAAATAAAAAGAATGACTACAATTAGAACAAATTAACATAAATATATGTAAACCTCTACAATTAAAATAAATTATCATAAATCCATATAGTTAATATATTATGAGAAAACATATAAAATCAACAAAAAAAATTAATCACCACAATTATATTCACAATAAATAGATAACGAAATAATTAAAACAAATAAAAACAAAAAGGGGATAATATAAATAAAAATAAATAAATAACCATACACAATTAATTAGGTTAGGCTTGACTCTCCAAAATCCCTAGTGGAGTCGCTAGCTGTCGCGTCCGGTTTGTCCGCGAAAAAAGGAGTCGCCACCAATTTTATTTTTATTAAAGGAAAAATTGGATAAAACCTAAAATAATAATTTTTGAACCAGAAATTCGGATTCGGGAGTCGATTACGAATAGGGAAGTATTACCACCCTATAACGTTCGTTAAAACGGTTACCCCCTAATTAATTGTATACAAATTATTTATTTGTTTATTTATTTTTACCCCCAAAAAGAATAGTAAAAAAAAAAGTAAGTTATTTACACTAATAAAAAAAAATATTTTTTTATTAATTTGGTTTGACAAGGGAAGACCTTGCTCCTACGTATCTCCGGGTGCAAAAGGAAAATCAAAACTCACATAGTTCTTGGGTAGAAAATATTTGTGTGTTGACTGATTTTTATTATTGATTTTAATTTTTTTATATCAAAATAAATTCACACTATAGTGGTGATAATAAAAATAATAATAATAATAATAATAATAATAATAATAATAATAATAATAATAATAGGAGTGACATATCGTCTACTAATGTGTATGTCGTTTTATTTTTAAGAAAATACTTTTACTATATTTTTTTTTTACTTATAAAAAGATAAAAATTCGAGAACGAGTCAGTGGCACATATGTGGGGCGAACCGACGGCGGTAGTAATAAGAAAATATTTTTACTATTTCTTTATTTTTTTATTTTTACAACTTATAAAATGACAAAAATTCGGGAACAAATTCGCGAGTCGGTGGCACATATATGGGGCGAACCGACGGCGGTAGTAACAAAAAGTTTAAGATCTAATGCACAAGATAAAAAACAAAATAGAGATAATGAATCACAAATTTGATCAAGAAGTAGACCATTATACAACAATCGGCTTGATCCTTATTAAACTTGATTGTTAAACTAAAAAAAGAATTTCTTGTTTATATCATACGCGCATAAAATAATAAAAACAACAACTCTATAACAACAATAATGTCAAAAATAGATGATGAGAAAAAAGAAAGAAAAAAAAAAAGGGTTTACCGTACTGCAGAAATTTTTTGTTAGCCCTTGATTTCAATATTTTTCTCTCTCTTTTCTCCCCCTTTTATTCACTTTCCTTGTCCTCTTATTTATAGTTAAAAATTAGGTTAAATTTTTTGGAAGACAATAATTCTTATTAATGATGATTAAGGTTATTCTTAACGTTTTCAAAACCTACCATAATCACTTAAGGTATGATTTTTTAATAAATTAAATCAGAATTAATATCCCTTTTTTTTTTTAAATCTTTTTAGTTCAAAAATGGTCAAGAATATGATTAATATTCTTTTCTGCAAATAAAAAGGAAGAGTTGACCAAATTAGGTGTCGACGGCCTAATTGTTTATTTTTATTATTTTTTTTTATTTTTTATTTTTTAATTATTATTATTTTTTTAATTATATATTTATTATATAAAACTTTTAAAAGTGGCGGACAAAATTAGGTGTCTACAGCTGCCCCTCTTTGCTTTGATTTTACTTGAAAGTAAAAGAAAAGTAAAGATAACGACACTAATTTTGTCCAAAAAATAGAGGTTTATTGGAGAACAATGTAAGTTGTTTTCAAGTTTGGGTGCGAGTCTGCCTTTGTGAGGGCATAGGCCGCCACAAAGGACAAACTGAATTTTTCTGATTGGACCTTTGTGAGGGCCCAGGCCGCCACAAATTCCCTCCCTCCTTTGTGAGGGCTTTTGGCCGCCACAAATGCCATCCTGATTAAAAAATAATATATTTTGTGAGGGCTTAGGCCCACAAAATAATACGTATTTAATAAATTAATTTTTAAATTCAAAATTAATAGTTTATTATAATATTATATATAATAAATTAATATAAATATAATATTAAAATTTAAATTATAGTTAAATTTAAAATATAATGTAATTATAAATTAAATTTAATATATAATAAACTAATCTTAATTTAATTAAAAATTTAAAATAAAATATTTAAATTAAAATTAAAGATTAATTTAAATAATAAAATATTAATAATAAAATATTAATAATAAAATATTTAAATTAATAACAAAATATTGTGTAGAGAGAAGGAGGAGAGAATAGTTAGAATGAGATTTTAGAGAGAAGTTGGATGTGAAAAAATGAAGGAGGAGGGGAGAAAAATATATATAGTGTTACGAGCATTTGTGGCGGTCAAAGCAGCCACAAAGTCCACGTAGGTTTAAAATTTTGTGGCGGCCTTTGCAGCTACAAAGTCCACGTGCGCATTCCTTTGTGGCGGCCTTGGCAGCCACAAATGCCACTGGTCACGTCAATGACGGATTTGGCCCTCACAAATTGATTTTTTGTGGCTGTAAAAGCCCTCACAAAATCACAACATTGTTGTAAGGTTTTGATTGTAAGGTTTTGAATAACAACAACAAAATTTCAATATTATAGCATAATTAATTGAACACAATAATTTGATATGAATATTATCAATAAAAAAGATAACTAACAAAAATAGACATAGATGCTCTTTTAGATGCAACACCCTCCATTCGGTAAAAAGAATCGAGATGGTAAATAATTCCAAGTTGAAAAGATATCACCATAAAAAATAAATGATCAGTTGTTGTCATGATCTATGTTGTGTTAACAAAAATAAAATACAATTAATTATTTTAATAAAATAAACAACTTATAATAATTCCATAAAAAAAAAATGTACAAGACTATACTGTTGATAATCCTTCCAGGAGCAAGTGTATCAAAATTTGACTTATATCCTATAATTTCGTTGGAACTCACCAACAGTTTTCTATTTATTGGTAAACACATATATTAATTAGCAATGTTTACAATTAAGTTTAACATATAAAACATTAAGCTAAAAAAAAAAAAAAAATCTAACTTACTCTTTATCTTTACCAGGATGATACACATAAGCAATTATTTGTGCTTCAACAAGATCTAGTTGCATGTTAGAAGTGACATGAAAGTTCGATCGTATGCCCTACAATAATAACCAATACAAAATGTCAACTCCGTAGGAACAAAGAAATAACAGTAGAAATTTATTAAATAATAGTTTGAAATTCTAACTTTAGGCAGCACATTGGTTTGTTTCTTACCACTAGCTGCACTACGATTAACTAATTTCTTTCCATTTAATGATGTAGAGCCGATGTCATCACTCCAATAGAAGGTTAAGGGACATATGACATTTGGTAAGCAATTTCAACATCCACAACAATGTGTGGTGTTGGAGAAGGAGATTGAAATAGTTTGTTAGTTATTTGTTATAAATCATCATTTTGCATGACTTTTTTTCGTGATGACCTTTTAAATGACATTGCATTGTGAAAATCGTTTGTGTTATTCAAACATGTAGTATTCATCCATTCTTTTGGAAGTTGATGTTTTGGAAGTAATTGACTATTTTGAAAATTTATTTTACTAATGGTTTGACATAAATGTCTATTCATAATGTCATCATTGTCGTCGTCGGAAAATGTGAGATCAATGTTAATATTGTTGAGTTCTCTAACATTGTTCAACTCTCTTTCCCCATCATTGTTATTGCATTTGTATTTTCCCTTCACATCACCATGTTCTGGAAGTTCAAAGTTCAATTCTTTAGCACTAGCAACAACTTCAACATCTTCATAAGTCTTCTAAACATGATTGGAATTCAGGGTTTTGGTACTAATATCACTTGAATATATTACAACTTCTATCATTTTAACGGAATCATGAATGAGATCTAAATGATTTATTGGTGTCATACCATTTGTGATAGAGGTTTCTTCATGGATAAAATTTGATTCTCTACAAATATGACAATAACACATTAACCACAATGTAAATTATATGAATAAAAAATAAATATATATTTTTATGTAGAGCTTGCAAGTAAAAAAACTTATTTAGTAACACACTACAAGAAAATAAGGAATTTGTGATGGCCAAAAGCCCTCACAAAGGGTAAAAAGCAACCACAAATGGGCTATTTGTGGTGGTCTTAGGCAGACACAAATAAGTTGGTCACAAATATTTGTGGCGGCCAAAACGGTCACAAAGTTTGAAAAATACGTTGCCTTTTGTGAGGGCAAAAGCCGTCAGAAACGCCTGCCTTTGTGAGGGCATAGGCCGCCACAAATGCCTCACTTTGTGACGGCACATGCCGCCACAAAGGACAGGCTGATTTTAAAAAGTTCAGCCTTTGTGAGGGCCCAGACCGCCACAAAATCCTCCCTTTGTGAGGGTTTAGGCCGCCACAAAGGATCATCCAGATTAAAAAATAAATATTTTGTGAGGGCTTGGGCCGCCACAAAATATTACGTATATTAAAAAATTAATTTTGTAAATTCAAAATTAATAATGTATTATAATATTATATATAATAAATTAATATGTATATATATTTAAAATTTGAATTAAAATTTAAATTAAATTAAAAATATAATATCAATATCAATATAAATTAAATTTAATATATAATAAACTAATATGAATATAAAATAAATTTTAAATTAAATTTTAAATAAAATATTTAAATTATAATTATAATTAAAGATTAATTTAAATTAAAATTAAATATTAAAATTAAAATAAATATTATATATAAAAATATAATATTAATAATAATTAAAGTAATTACCATCAAACCAAATAAAATATGCATTCCAAAATTATTAAATAATGTCTTATAAACCCAAAATTTATAAATAATGTCTTATAAACCCAAAATTTATAAATAATGTCTTACAAACCCAAAATTAAACACACAAAAATTAACTAGGACAAGGTAAATATATGTTCATACAACCCAAAAATAAATTATGAAATTATTCAAATTACATCAATCCTCATAATAATTCCTCTCATCAGCTCCACTCCCACCATCATTATTTCCTGCAATGTTACCCGACGAAAGAAGTCCCTCAAAAATATTATTTTAAATAATTTTTTTTAATAATTAAGACTAACAAAAAATATCAACACTAACAATCAATAAACTATATTAACATGTATCAAGACTTATAACAAAAAATAATAATATCATCAATTTTCATAATGTTTTTTTAAAAAATAGTTATATTAAAATTAATAAGTTTTACATGTGTTTCAAACTTTTATTTATCATATATTATGTTAACAACATAAATTTTATTTTTGAATAAATAAAACTATAATAACACATATTACTAATCTATATTGTAAAAATAATATAAATATATTTTTAACATCACATATATATTTACTAATCTAAATTTAAAATGTATAAAATACTAACTTGATGTCGGGTAATGTCTAACTTGAAGCTTTCACGTCCATCATCATACATCTTTCTTCATAAATTGAACCAACAACCATTTTCAAAGATAATGTTAAATTTGTTGGAGATTAGATTAAATCAACACTATGCGAAAAATGGTATTTTACAGCGCTTTTTCAAAAAATTAAGCGTTGTAGTATCCAGCGCTGTAAAAAGATACAACAGCGCTTTTTAAAAAAAACGCTGTAAATCTCTTCTAAAAACGCGCTGCTTGATGTATTAGTTTTACAACACTTTTTAAAAAAAGCGTTGAAATAAGTGCATTCCTTTATTTCAATTAGATCTCTTTCTGGGATTATATCAACAATCTCCTTCATAAATCGCAATATACAATATTCGCAGTCTATGTTGTTAGTTTGACGAGAGCACTATAAAATAAAACATATAAGTCAATAAATATTTGTGCATTAATTGTTAATGAAATTTTAAAGGCATATATTTCAAACCTTTATTGGAATCCATGTGATTTATTTGATTTTTGCTTCGACACTATAGCACCCATTTGAGCTTAGAAAACTTGAAAAGCACTATCAAATAAATGTGATTATTAGCATTAACAAACACATTATATATATATATATATATGTAATAAATAAATGTATAAATGAATACAATACCTAAAGAGTACGAAGAAATACGTAGGGTTCATAGGGTTACGGTTTCGTTTAAGAAGGAACAGCGAGAATGCGCAGAAATACGAGCGGTTCATAGGACATAGTAGGGTTCACAATAAGAAGAATATGTAATAATATTCGTAGGGATAGTAACAAATATGGAGATGATTTGCAATGGAGATGGTTAACAATATGGTTCGTAGGGACAATAGGATTTGCAATGAGAAGGATAATGAAGAGGAGAAGGATGAAGCGTAGTGAAGTTTATGTAATAAAGGGGAAACTGAAACGATTTACTGTTGTATATAAAATCCTATTACAACGTTTTTTTAAAGAGCGTTGTAAAAGACCTCCTTAAAAGTCTATTACAGCGCTTTTTTAAAGAACGCTGTAAAAAACCTCCTTATTTTATTTTTTAAAAGTCTATTACAGCGCTTTTTTAAAGAGCACTGTAAAAGACCTCCTTATTTTATTTTTTAAAAGTCTATTACAGCGCTTTTTTAAAGAGCACTGTAAAAGACCTCCTTATTTTATTTTTTAAAAGCCTATTACAGTGCTTTTTTAAAGAGCGCTGTAAAAGACCTCCTTATTTTACTTTTAAAAGACTATTACAGTGTTTTTTTTAAAGGGCGCTGTAAAAGACCTCCTTATTTTATTTTTTAAAAGCCTATTACAGCGCTTTTTTAAAGAGCGCTGTAAAAGACCTCCTTATTTTATTTTTTAAAAGCCTATTACAGCGCTTTTTTAAAGAGTGCTGTAAAAGGCCTCCTTATTTTATTTTTTAAAAGCCTATTACAGTGCTTTTTTAAAGAGCGCTTTAAAAGACCTCCTTATTTTATTTTTTAAAAGCCTATTACAGCGTTTTTATAAAGAGCGATGTAAAAGACCTATTTATTTTATTTTTTGAAAGTCTATTACAGCGGTTTTTGAAGCGCTATAAAAGACCTCCTTATTTTTTTTAAAAGCCTTTTAGAGCGTTTTTCCAAAAAGCACTCTAATAGGTCCTTTAATTATGTGATAGCGCAAGTCTTTTACAGCGCTTGTAAAAAAAGCGTTGTCGTATCCTCCGTTATTTTTAAAATATCATACAACAACGCTTGTATTTAATAAACACTATAAAAGATGCGCTATAAAATATCATTTTTGGCATAGTGCAAATAACTCAAACAAAAACTTAAATTCACAGTAAGTGACACAACTATTAAAAAAAAATCCGCTACCACTCTCAGCACTCAAGTTTTGATGTAATTTGATATTCTTCTTCTTTCCTTCTTCTATAACTTAAAAGTCAAGTACATTTTTTTTCGTTATTCTATAACTTAAAAGGCAAGTGCAATGATTTGTGAATTAGATTGATTTTCAATTTCATCAATATCATCTTTATATCAATCCAAATAAACATATTGTATGTGGCAAGTGTCTAAGATTTTATAACAAACCAACATTAATTTAAAAAATCGCATAAACATATCTTACAAAGTAAAACATTGTTATTCAAACAATATCATCCAAAGAAGACATCTCCAGAATTGTTTCCTGGCATTTTGACCATTTTTGCATGTGTAGTACTTTCACCACAACAATATTTTCTACCTCTCCAATTCGATGATGCATATGAGTAACATATGTGGAGGTCGAGCATCTGGTTTTATTGATATGTTATTAGTGGCAGGTCTTAGCATTTTCATGTGTGTCGGTTGACTTACATTCAAGTAGATAAGTCGGTTATAGAGATTTCAACTTTTGTTAGTTGTTCTCGTTCCCGGTTTACAATTAACTTTGGCAAACCGCACCAACCAATAAATAGAAAACAAAATTGAAAAATGACTAATTATTAATGGTCATAAAGTTATGAAAATCAAATTATATAACGATAATAATTGTGATTTAATATATGTTTATCGGTGATGAATTTCAACTAGACATGACGTGACATACGTTAAATGAATATGCTAATTCATATAAATATTGTGGTATATGTTGTTGCAATTTTGGGATCTATCATCGATGTATTATATGAATAGAATTGTTTTTATGAGTTGAATTGTGGTTGTTGGGTTATCGTTGTCGATATGTATATTTGAGTCTAATATGTTAAGATGACATGCAATATGTGCATCTTTTTTTATTACACGAATTCACTTAATTAAAGGACATGTGTCGCATCCGTTTTGTCCGCGAAAAAAAAGGAGTCGCCTCCAATTTTATTTTTTTAAAGGAAAAAATTGGATAAAACCTAAAATAATATTTTTGAACCAGAAATTCAGATTCGGGAGTCGATTACGAGTAGGGAAGTATTATCACCCTTACAACGTCCGTTAAAACAGTTACCCTATAATTAATTATATACAAACTATTTATTTATTTATTTTTACCCCAAAAAGAATAATAAAAAAAAATAAAATTATTTACATTAATGAAAGAAGAAAAAAAATATTTTTTTTTAATAATTTAGTTTGACAAGGGGAAGACCTTGCTCCTACGTATCCCCAGGTGCAATAGAGAAATCAAAACATACGTAGTTCTTTGGTAGAAAATATTTGTGCGTTGACTGATTTTACTATTATTATTTTTTTTTTATCTATATACGTATTAAAAAATAAAAAAAAATATAATAATAATAATGAATATAATAATAATTATAATAATATTTGTTTGTTTTAAAGTAAAAAAAAATTAATTTTTTTTAAAAAAAAATTCGTAACGTGGCGGTATGTGAACAAGACAAATGGACACGACGTTGAAATAATCTATCAAATAATTTGCTCGTACATTGTCGGATCTGTCGCGACACAAAGACCACTAACGATTGAAAGTGAATAATATGGTGCAGCGAGCGAGGATGAATTTCATCCGGCGGCAACAACCATTAATTCTAATCTTAAGGGTAAAAACATTTATCCGTTATAATTTTTTTATTTGATAATAAATTTTCTATTAAATTATAATATGATGAAATTTATTTTTTTATCTATAGACATCAGTTAGTTATATTTTTTATTATTTTATATTGCAAAAGAAAGCAATTTTAGGATCAAACGATTAAAAAATAAAAGAAAGCTTAACATATGAACTTATTTATATATAAAAAAAAAAAAATAGAAAGAGAACATATATATATATATAAAAGATGTAAAATCAAAATAACTAATACGCAGACTAGAGAAAAGAATAAGGAAATGGTACCTTACTAGACAGATTACTTGAAGATCAGATTCTCTCCTTCTCTCTTGCTAACTAAATCGGACAAAATTAGGTGTCAACAGCTGCCCCTCTTTACTTATAATTTACTTGAGAATCAAAGTAAAAATAAGTAAAGATAACAACTCTAATTTTGTCCGAAAAAATATTTTTTAGAAGAATGTGAGTCGTTTTCTCGACTTTGGGTGCGAGTCGTTTTCCCGGCTTCAACATGCGGGTTGTTTTCTCGGCTTTGGGTGCGAGTCGTTTTCCCGGCTTCAACGTGCGGGTCGTTTTCTCGGCTTCGGGTGCGAGTCGTTTTCCCGACTTCAACATGCGGGTCGTTTTCTCGGCTTCATGTGCGAGTCGTTTTCCCGGCTTCAATGTGCGGGTCGTTTTC
>JBBPBS010001217.1:311604-400620 GCA_037974835.1 Cicer judaicum | reverse complement strand
GTCGTTTTCCTGGCTTCAACATGCGGGTCGTTTTCTCAGCTTCAGGTGCGAGTTGTTTTCCCGGCTTCAATGTGCGGGTCGTTTTCTCGGCTTCAGGTGCGAGTCGTTTTCCCGGTTCAACGTGCGGGTCGTTTCTCGGCTTCGGGTGCGAGTCGTTTTCCCGGCTTCAACATGCGGGTCATTTTCTCGGCTTTAAATTTATAAAATGTCATGAATGAGTGAATGAATGAATGAATGAATGAATATGTCGATTTTTATCAATATTTTTATTGGACTCGACCATTCAAATCATGAATGAGAAAAACACTTATACCCTTTTCTTGAACGTGATATCTTTGATCTTTTTCCTTTTCTTTTGTTCTTTTCTCTTTTTGTTTTGTTTCTTTTTTTTTTGAGGAAGAAGAATTAATAGTGTGATCTGAAGTTATACTCGATTTCATTATATTGAGGTATTGTAATGTTTTACTTTCCAATACATGATAATCATAAATACATTCTCATTTTGTTTTCTAAAAAAACAAAAAAACAAAAAAAAAAGAAGAGTTAAATTATAAAGGTGACAACGGTATATATCAATATATTGAAAGAAAATATATATACATATATATATATATATACATATATATATATATATATATATATACATACATACGATAAAACAAGAGAAATGGGTGGAAGACCCGACTTGGTTACTAGTAATTCAAAAGTAGACTGTACTAACTTCTCGTGCCATAATATGATCCATATTGTTGGTATTGTCATTTCAAGTACATATTATTTATCCTTGTTTTTGTCGTTAATTTTCTACTTCTCTTGGGTCGCCCTTTTGAGTTTTCAACCCAACAGATATTTTGTGTACCCTAACTTTTGCCTAGGTTGCCCGATTTTCAACCTAGCGGGTTTCTTTTTTTTGTTTCTTTTTTTGTTTTTTTTGTTTTTTTTTTGTTTTTTGTTTTTTGTTTTTTTGTTTTTACCCTAGTTTTTGCCTAGATCGTTCTTTCGAGTTTTCAATCTAGCGGGTATATTTTTTTTTGTACCCTAATTTTACCTAGGTCGCCTTTTCAGGTTTTCAACCTAGCAGGTATTCATTGTTTACGCATAATACTTTTTTACGGCGTCTGAGTTTACAGGAAGAGTTAAATCTTTTCCATCCATATTCGTAAGGATCAAAGCTCCACCTGAGAAATCTTTTTTCACAACGTATGGGCCCTCATAGTTAGGAGTCCATTTCCCACGATAATCTTTTTGAATTGGCAAGATCTTTTTTAGTACCAGGTCTCCTTCCTGGAATTCTCGAGGACGTATTTTTTTCTCATACACTTTTTTCAATCTTTTCTGGTATAATTGCCCATGGCATAAGGCCGCCAACCTTTTTTCTTCAATCAAATTCAACTGATCAAAACGTGTTTGTACCCACTCCGACTCCTTTAGTTTAGCTTCCATTAATACTCTTAGCGAGGGGATTTCTACCTCAATAGGTAGCACAGCCTCCATCCCATATACTAAGGAAAAAGGGGTTGCCCCAGTTGAAGTGCGTACCGAAGTACGATACCCGTGTAGTGCAAATGGCAACATCTCATGCCAATCTTTGTACGTTATAACCATTTTCTGAATAATTTTTTTGATGTTTTTATTTGCTGTTTCGACTGCACCATTCATTTTTGGTCTATATGGGGACGAGTTGTGGTGTTGAATTTTAAAGGTGGCACACAATTCATCCATCATTTTGTTATTTAGATTTGTGGCATTGTCAGTAATGATGTTGCTTGGTAGACCATAACGACATATTAACTCCCTTTTTATAAATTTGACTACCACATTTTTAGTTACATTGGCATATGAAGCGGCCTCTACCCATTTGGTAAAGTAATCAATTGCCACTAGGATGAAGCGATGTCCATTTGATGCTTTCGGTTCGATCATTCTGATGACATCTATGCCCCACATTGAGAACGGCCAGGGCGCTGAAAGGGTGTTCAGGGGCACTGGTGGGGCGTGGATTTTGTCAGCATATATTTGACACTTATGACATTTCTTTACATAATTAAAACAATCTTTTTCTAGGGTGAGCCAATAATATCCAGCCCGAAGAATCTTTCTAGACATGGCATGTTCATTCATATGGATCCCATAAGAGCCATCGTGGATATCTTGTAGAATTTCTTTCGCCTCATTGACATCAACACATCTGAGAAGTACCATATCGTGATTTCTCTTATACAAAATATTTTCGTTCACAAAAAAGCTCGCGGCTAACCGTCTTAGAGTTCTTTTCTCATTCTCCGATACTCCGGGAGGATATTCTTTATTTATAAGATAATGTTTGATGTCGTGATACCACGGTTTTCCGTCAGTTTCCTCTTCCATTACATGGCAATAGGCTGGATAATCTCGACTCTCCATTTTAATTGATGGGATTTCATCGTTTCTATTTATTTGGAACATAGATGATAAAGTAGCCAAAGCATCAGCCAATTGATTGTCTTCTCGAGGGACATGGTGAAATGTGATTTTGTCAAATTCTAAAGACAATTCTTTTATGTAGGTAAAATAAGGTATTAGCTTCTTATCTCGGGTTTCCCATTCTTGGTTAAGCTGATTAATGACTAGGGCTGAATCTCCATATACTTCTAGAACTTTCGCTTTTGATTCAAAAGCCGCTAAAATTCCCATGGCACAAGCTTCATATTCCGCCATATTATTGGTACACTCAAAACACAATTGCGCTGTAATAGGTATGAACCTTTTTTTTGGAGATATTAAAACAACCCCAATCCCATGCCCCATTATGTTTGAGGTCCCGTCAAACAACAAGGTCCATTTTCCATCATCATTTTCATCAGACAAAACCATGATGCTTTCGTCTGGGAATTCGCATTGCATTGATTTATAATCATCCACAGGTTGATTAGCTAGATAATCTGCTAAGGCACTCCTTTTGATGGCTTTCTGAGTAACATAGGTAATATCATATTCTGATAACATCATCTGCCATCGAGCAATTCGCCCTGTGAGAGCCGGCTTTTCAAAAATGTACTTGATTGGATCCATTTTGGATATTAAATAAGTTGTATGGCAGAGCATGTATTGCCTCAAGCGACGAGCCGCCCATGCTAAGGCACAACAAGTACGTTCTAACATTGCATATCTTGTTTCAACATCTGTAAATTTTTTACTTAGATAGTAAATGGCATGCTCTTTTTTTCCTGTTTCATCATGTTGCCCTAGTACGCATCCCATGGCCCCGTCGAGGACTGTAAGATACATAATCAATGGTCGACCCAAAACTAGTGGGGCTAGAATTGGAGGCTTTTGCAAATATTGTCGGATTTTTTCAAATGCATTTTGACATTCTTCGTTCCACACAACTGGTTGATTTTTCCGTAAAAGTTTAAATATCGGTTCACAAGTAGCAGTTAGTTGTGATATAAATCTTGAAATATAATTTAGTCTCCCAAGAAAACCGCGAACTTCTTTTTCTGTACTCGGGGGAGGCATTTCTGCAATGGCTCGAATCTTATCGGGATCAACCTCTATTCCTCTTTGACTAACCACAAATCCCAATACTTTGCCCGATCTCACACCAAAAGTGCATTTGGAAGGGTTGAGCTTTAGCTTAAACTTTCTAAGTCTTTTGAAGAGTTTCTTTAGATCAATAATATGTTCTTCTTCTGTTTGTGACTTAGCAATCATGTCGTCTACATAAACTTCGACTTCTTTATGTATCATGTCATGGAATAGGGTTACCATAGCTCTTTGGTAGGTTGCCCCAGCGTTCTTCAGACCAAAAGGCATTACTTTGTAACAAAATGTTCCCCAAGGAGTGATGAAAGTAGTTTTTTCCATATCTTTAGCTGCCATCTTAATTTGATTATACCCAGAGAAACCATCCATAAAGGAAATAAGTGAATGGCGAGCCACAACCAAGGTTCCAAGGCTTGCCATTTTTCTTGGGATTGATTGTTTTCGAGCGGTCGAGGTTCATGATGTATGTTTAACATCACCGGCGTAGCTTCGATAATTTTTCCTTGTGGTGAAGTTCCAGGAAATCCCGAAGTAAGGGGTGAAGGTTGCACTTGAGGGAATTCGCTGATATTAGTTTGTGGATTTGTAGCCACAACCAGCAGATTGTTGTTGGGGAGATGAGTGTCTATGGATGGGGTATAGCCTAGCGGCAAACCATAAAGTGGAAATTGTTGTGTCTTCCCTTCTTGATGATTAGCGTGAAGGTGTGGAGCAGCTCCTATTGGGTGAACTAGAGTGTTTTGTGACACCCCCTCGTCTACCAAAGGATTCCCATCATTTTTATTTCCAAGTGCTTGTAGAATCTCCAAGATCTTGGTCATTTGCCCCTTGAGTTGGTTCACGTCTTCTCTTATTTCTGTTTGCTCTAGCTCATCCATGATTTTTGAGTGAGATCGTGTCCGATAACGGTGTCGTAGCACCAATTTTTTTTTTTGTTGTGTTATTTTTTCTGTGAAAGAATATGGCATGAGTATCCAACATGATGTATGAAAATGTAATTGTACATGAATGTCAAAGAACTATTTATTGCTTGTTTGTGAATATCTTAACCAATAAAGAGAGAGTTATGGGACCAAAAGTAGAGTCAAATTTAATTTATTGAAAATTAGAAAAATACAAGTTTTACCATAAAACGAAAGCTGAAACCTAAACACAAATTTACAGATTTAATGAGCAATCAATTTTTTCATTTGCTCGATTAAACTTTTACAATGTTCAATAAAAATAGAGATCTCTTGAGGGGTAGAGAGAGGATTAGCCATCCCATCAGCGGCCCTTAATAATGGTGGAATATCTTCGATAACAGAATTGGTCAAATAAACTAGTTTGGAGAAACGGTCCATCCAAAACATTCCTTCTTGAACAAGTCTCTCGATAGTGTCTTTTTGTGTATACATCTCGTCTTCTTTTCTTGCAAGCTCAACTCGGTATGCTTCAATAATCTTTTCTTGACATTGCCTTTCTACCATGATCTTGCTTTCACATTCCGCTCTTACTCTCTCTATTTGTTGCTTTAGATTTGCTTCTTGTCGACGGATGACTTCATGCTTTTCCCCAGATTTCTTTAGTAACTCTTTAAGTCTAAGACCTTCAATCACTGCATCATCCCTTTCTTGACGTCTGAGTCTTAACTCTTCATTCGCACCCAGCAAACAAATTCGAGTTCTCTCTTTGCTTTCTTCTTCCTCTCTTGCCCTTTTTTGTACTTTCTCAAGGATAAGGGCTTGTTGAGTATTCTTATATTCCATATCTCTATAAGCCTGGTGAGCCATATCCAATTCTTTTTGTAATTTTTCAATTTCTTGTCCTTTGAGAGCTAAGTCGGCCTTCAAATCTTCAATACTGAAAAAGATTCTGTTGTTACTACTTCGGGAATAATTATGGTGCTATGAAAAGGCAACTTGATCTCTAATGCTCTCTTTTTCACCCAATTAGATCTAACTTTTCATTTTTGAAAAACTCATACATATTAACCTATATTAATATGATTGAATATAGATAAATAGTTAAATTTTATTAAAAAAGTTATTTTTGTTAAAAAAATTGAATATTGAATAATTATTAATTGTAATAAGTTTGTGAAAACGAAATTATATAAGTCTATAGTATAATACATGTTAGTCGATTGTGATGACGTGTTATCAGTACAAGCTATTTTGCTACATAAATTCACCTAACCAAATGCTACGCATCATGTTACATGAATCAACTTAATCAAATGGTATGCATCATGAAGATCCAACAACACATATCACCTAATTAGACTAACTACGACTTAGAAATTCTGATGTCGACGATCCAACAATTCATTATCACCTAATTAGACTAACTATAATTTAGGAATCTTAATCTCGATGATCCAACTATATATTATTACCTAATTAGACTAATTAACTACAACTTATGAATCTTAATTTCGATAATCCAACGGCACACTCTCACATAATTAGATCAACTACAATTTAAGAATCTTAATTTCAACTATTTAATTGTAAATTCTATGTTTTATGGAACAACTGCGACTTAGGAATCCTAATTTGGACTATCTAACACTTAATTCTAACTACATAGATCAACTACGACTTACAAATTTGAATTTAAAAAATCCAACGGTTCAATCTAATCTAATTAAACTAACTACGACTTAGGTAACCTAATTTCAATTATTCAACACTTCAATCAAACCTAAAAAGACTAACTACGACTTAGAAATTCTAAACTCAACTAACCGACATCCAATTCCAACTTAAATAAAATACCTACAACTAACGAATCCTAATTATGACGATCCAATAGTTCAATCTGACATAATTAGACTAATTACGACTTAGAAATTCTAATTTCAACGACCCAACCATATATTCTAACCTAAATACACTAACCACGACTTAGAAATCTTAATTTTGAAGATCCAACCATATAATATAACCTAAATGAACTAAGTATAATTGTGGAATATTAATTTTGGCGATCCAAGAGTTCAGTCTACCTAAATACACTAACTACGACTTACAATTCCTAATTTCTACTATTCGAGTATTAGTTCTAACCTAAAATAAACCAATTACAACTCATGAATCTTAATATCAAAGATTCAACCGTTCAATCTAAACTAAATAGACTAACTACGATTTAAAAGCTTAATTTTATCTATACAATCAAAACCTTCTAACTTAAATAGACTAGCTATAATTTATGAATCAAAATATCGAATATCCAATCATACAATCTAATCTAAATATATTAACTACAACTTAAGAATTTTAGTTTCGACGATGCAATGATTTTTTTTTTTAATTGTCCTTTCAGTTATTACTTTGTATACTAATTTTAAAATATTAATTTTACTTTACATAATGGAAATAATACAATTAATTAATAAGGATAAGGATAATTTGATAAAATAACTTTTTTTAATAATAATTAAATTTTTACTAATTATATAAAAAAACACATTTATTTTAAAACACTTTTTTTTTATTGAATTAAAAAACCAATGCTTTGAACCTTAAAAATAAAAAATAAAAAAATTGCAGAACAGGTAACCCATATACATCTCCACCATTTCATTATTTTACTGTTAAATCAAGGATTACACTAAGATTGGCCCATAATGGACCAATTTAGGTTCATTTTATATAAGTGTTAAAATTTTAAGGCAATAAAAAGTTAAAACCCTTAAAATGGCACATTTTTCATAGATTATACCTATAATATTAATGGGTCCGTTTCTTTAAGATTTAAAAAAATTAATTTTTGTTAATATTTTTATAAAAAGTTATTTAAAAATAGTAAAATATTTAGATTCATTCGTTACTAATAAAAAAAAAATTAACAGTTAGAAATTTTAACATGATAAAATTCACATTGTTTTAAAATATGTATCTTTTAAAAATAATTTTTATAAATAGTTTTTTAAAATATCTTTTTATTTTAATTATTTTTTAAAATTTCATTATTCAAAAAAATTATAGAAAATAAATAAAATAAATCACATTTTAAAATGAATTATTCATTCGAATATTTCATTTGAAACTTTATTTGTAAAAATATTATAACAAAAATAAAATGTTATAAAATTTATTTTTATAAAAATCTTAAACATACATACCATTGTATTGTATATGGGATGAGCCATACAAGATTTGAAGACCGCAAGCAAAACGATGACACGTATGGTGCAAAGCAAAGAGAAAAGAAGAAGACTTATAATTTAGACATATTATTTCTCTTTGTGATCTCTTCCACTCAATCTCCGGAACTCACTCTCTTTCCCTTGGGTTCTTTCTTTGACATTCCTTTTTGCAGGAAAAAAAGAAAATTAATCGATCATATTTCACAAACTTATTACCATCATCCAATCCAAACAGAATATATGACATGAAACAACCCAAATGATCATTTTCTCCCATGAATGATCATAAGAAACGCAATGGCATTGTTTCATGGAACACGTTCTTCTGGTTCACTCTTTCTGTTATCATTTCTTCCATTCTCTTTACCTCCCTCACCTTAATCACCCTATATCCATTCTACCACTCAAATACATCTTTAAAATGGCGCACTCCGTTCTTGGAAGCAAAACGCAATGCTCCTGCTACAATTACGATTCGAGAAATAGTTTTACTTCCAGATCAGGTTCTGATTTTTCTAAATTACCCTTTGTCTTTTCACTTTCATACAAAAGGTGACATTCAATGTGTGTACTTCTCGACTAACTCGGAGCCTTGGCTCACTAAGCCGCCGATTCAACTTCACTCGGCTAGGCTTCATGAACAGATCGTACGGTGCCCAATTCCTCCACGCGGCGAAAATGTATCACTCATGATAAAATCCAATGCTCCCCTTCAAATAAAAAACTCTTCCAATCCACAATTCTGATCCACTGGTTTACGAAGCTCTCTTTGATCGTGACAACACCACCATTGTCTTTGTGAAAGGCCTTAATCTTCGGCCAGAGAGACTTGCTGAACCGTCTAAATTTCAATGTGTGTACGGTTGGGATTTCGTCAAACCCAAATTCTTATTGAAATCGGATGTTGTTTCAGTTGCACAAGAAATTATAAGATGTAAAACACCTATAAGCATTTCAAGCAATCAAGCCCAAGCCTATGTTAAGGTCTCTATTATTCAAATTGAAGGTAATAATAATAATAAGGGAATAATTTTCCCCTCCATAGCAAGGCCTGGGCTTCTTCGCTCTCAGCAAAATCAACAAAATCGAAAAGCGCATGAATTGTGCATGTGCACGATGCTCCGTAACCAAGCGCGATTCATCAAAGAGTGGGTAATGTACCACACTAAAATTGGAGTACAACGCTGGTTCATTTACGACAACAACAGTGACGATGACATAGAAAACGTGATAACATTCTTGCAAAGTGCAGGTTACAATGTGACGTGGCACCTATGGCCATGGGTAAAAACCCAAGAAGCAGGGTTTGCTCATTGTGCGCTACACGCTAGGGGGACTTGCGAGTGGGTTGCATTTATTGACGTGGATGAATTCTTCAATGTAAAAGTAAAAGGAGGATTGCAACGTGAGATATGGCACTATGCAAGGCCTGAAAATAATGTGGCTGAAATAAGAACACCGTGTTATAGTTTTGGGCCTTCAGGCCTAAAGGATGTTCCAAAAGAAGGCGTGACAGTAGGTTACACGTGTCGATTAGCGGGAAAAGAGAGGCATAAATGTATTGTGAGACCAGAGGCACTGAATCATACACTAATTAATGTTGTGCATCATTTCCATCTAAAAGCACCGTTTGTGACCGTTGATGTGGAGAAAGACGTGATGGTGATTAATCATTACAAATATCAGGTGTGGAAAGTGTTCAAAGAGAAGTTTTATAGGAGGGTTGCAACTTATGTGGCAGATTGGCAAAAAGAACAAAATGTAGGGTCAAAGGATAGGGCACCCGGTTTGGGGACTAAACCGATTGAACCGCCCGATTGGCCAAACCGGTTTTGTGAGGTTAAAGATATGGGGTTGAGAAATTGGGTGGTGAGGAATTTTATGGATCGACGCACCCATCTTTTTCCATGGCAACCAGAGTTTGAGCGTCATTTTAAAAGGAAACGAAGGAGAAAAGAAAAAGGTATTTTATGATGTCATGTCACAACTCTTTCATTATGCATACCATTTTTTTTTCTTTCTTTTTCTCGTTATTGTTTCATATTGTTCATCCTACATAGATATTCATTTGTAGATAACTTAGATTACTTTTATTTTTATTTTGTAAATAGATATATGTTATTAGGTTGTGTAGTGTTATTGTTTTAAGAGATTAATTGACATATAAGTAAAGTGTTAAATATTTTATATTGTAAAAAATTAAAATTATTTATATGAATGATTTTAAAAAGACGGATTACATTTTAATTTGATATTGTTGATTGATTTATAAAACATACTTACACTAATAATCATTATAAATTAAATTTCTGTTTTATCAAAAAATGAACTTATAAATTCAATAAATATTGTCCTATTGTGTTGTTTTCTTTTATATATATATATATATATATATATATATATATATATATTACAGGTCATGATTTTGAAAGAACCACACATAGGAATTTCTTACATGATAGTTTTTGAATATGATATCAATGGAACTTCATAAAGAGAAAAATATAAAAGTAATAGTATTGGTGAAAGTATAAAGAGACAAATGATAAATTTGTACTTACATCATGACCACAATCTATAAATTTATCTCCTAAACTAGTGCATATATCTTTTTCTAAAGACGACAATGGTTTTACTTTTTTGCAAGTAAAAAATCATTGTTGGTTTCTTGTAAAGAACAATTTTTTGTTTATATAAACTTACACCTTAAACGGTTTGAAAAAACAAAATCATTGTTGGTGAAATTTAGAATCACTTTGGCATGAGCTAGGGAAACATTTTTTTTTACTGTTGCGAAATTTATTTTTTGTAAAATATATATATATTTTTTAAATCTGCTTTTTCTGTTATTTAAAAATAACTTTATTCACATATAAAAAAAAATTTATCATCACAAACGTACATTTGTCTATGTCTTCTTCTCGTGCTTTCAAATATTAAAATTCTTTATCGTACCACAATATAATGAATCCAAATGCAAGGGAAAAGTATAACACCGCGACACAATGAATCCAAATGCAAAAGTATATTATATATATTAGCATAATATGGTTCCAATCTTCATAACTAGTATGGTTGAGTATAGTTCTCAATCAGGACATTTTTTTTTTCTACTTAAACTAGCATCACTTATAAACTAACATTTCATCATATTTTCTGATGTCATGAATAATAGGAATTCAAATAACTTATAAACTAACACTTCATTGAATTTTCTCATGTTGTGAATAATAGGAATTCAAATTGTATGCCGCATCATACATGTGATGCGCCTGCAATACTAGTGAATGGAATTGCATCAAACGACACTTGTGGTTTGATTGTAATTCTCATAAAAAAATATATTACAATGACGTAACGTTCGTAATTTACAATCAAATCACATTGCATCAAATAACATAAGAGAACAACAAACTATGTAGTCATCAAACAAATTATTTTTCTATTTTCTATTTTAAAAGATTAATGATATATTAAAGTGATAGAGAATTGATATTGAGATATTTATGAAATATTAATTATAAAATTAAAGATATGCGAGTTAAAATTTTAATAATAAATTACAATATTTTGTGCTAATAAAAAATAAATTTATGTACAATCTCAACAAATATCACATCAGATGCAATGTCCACAACTATTGAAGCCGCCACGGCAATTTAAAACTACGGTGAATAAGTTATCAGTGGAACTATCAATGAGAGTGCATGCTTGTCAAGGCAACTCTTGTTAGATTTTAGAGTGCAACTATCTCAAATTGTTCAACTTGCAAGAGCACCAGTTCAAAAAATTGCAGATAACATATTTGACCATTGTTTTAGATACAAATTAGAATAAAAAAAAATTACCCTATATCGAAAATATTCCAGTTATTAATGTCTCTATGGCACTTGAAAACTAAAATATACATTTCATAGTCACCAGAATGTTTAAACATTTTTTGCCAGCATAACAGAAAAGTGTGATGCCCAATCTATCGATCTATAAAATCCATCTGCAGATTAAGGTATAGATTAAGAACTATTTGACATTAGAATTGGACACATAGTTGGAGGAAAATCATGAGTAGTTTTCTTATATGATGGAATATTACATATAGTGATGGAGATTAAAACACTGGTTACCTACATTTGATACCCAATGCACTGAAACTAAATTGGTGCTTAATGAAGCCCCGCTTGAATATTGACAACAAATGAACTTGTACAGATAATAATTTAAAATAGCTTCAATGCATGATCTTATTAAAAATTCAAAGGGATTTTTTGTGTGCTTGTGGTGGTACCAATTGAAATTAAGAAAGTTTCAAAATTATAACCTTGATTTCTACTTTGATAACATGATGAAAGGAATAAAAATGATGTAAATGCTAAGATTTAAAGTGGTTTTGGTAGTTTACAATTTAGACATTATGTTTTAGAGAATTTAAAAAAAAATAAAAAAACTTTAATTTTCACACACCCGTTTTTACTATTCACACACCTCAATGTTTTTTAAAAGCAAATTATCCAAATGCCCTTGTCTATTTATTAAATTTTTAACTCTAACTTCTCATTTATTCATCTTCATATTCAATCCTCACCTCTCTCAATCTTCATCTTCTTCTTCTACCTCAAAAACTCATATTATCTCCTTCTTCCTACATTTTCATGTTCAACATCTTCAATTATCTTCATTGCCTTTCATTTCCAAACATGTACTCTTCTTGTTGTTGATTTCGTAGCAAACCCAAAATGTAATCTTGTTAGGTTTTTCTGATTCTGTGTTTATACCCTAAAACCATAAACATACGTGAACTCAGGTAATGTATGCAAACTCAGTTCACGTACAACATACATGAACTCAGTTCAAGTACGTAAACTCAGTTCAAGTACATTATAGTTGCTGAGTTCATTTACGTGAATCTAGTTGATGTAGGTATTTGGACTTGTTGACTGTGATTATGATATGGTTTTTAAGATATAGTGCGCACTATGTTTATTGACAGAGTAAGTCGAATTATAATTAATGATACTACTAATGAGGGTACTTCCAGTGACGAAAGTCGTCGTGTTAGACCAATAAGAAGAGGAGACCCATAAGAAAGAGCAGTAGTAAGTTCAACGGGAGAGGTGGGGACGACGAGAACAACGCCTATTACTACAAAAATAATCACAAGAAGAGGTCCAATAAGAAGAGGAGACCCATCAGAAAGAGCAATAAGAGATCCAACAAGAAGAGGCCCAACTAGAGCACACAAATGAACCTCCACAGACTGATGGAAATCTTGGTGGGTCGATTGACAAGTTTGTCCTTAGGAAATTCAGTAATCATGTGATGACTTGAATTTGGGATGGTGTGGTAATTTTGTCAATCATATTAAATTTTTAATAGTTGTTGTCCTAATGTGTTTTAACTTATATTTTTTTGCTTAATTTATTTCAAGATTATGGGGAATTAATGGTTTTTAGCAACGAAAAAAATTAAAAGAAGTTGTGATTGAACATCAAGAGGTTGAGAAATTGGTTAAAAGCTCAAGATTATATTTGTAGCTAAAATGCAATAAGGAAATGATCAACAAAGGGATCATTTCTGCTTTTATAGAGAGATGACATCGAGACACCAAAAGCTTCCATCTTCCAATTAGGGAGATAAAGATTACTCTGGATGATGTATCCTCTCTACTGCATATACTCGTCACCAATGTATTCTTCAATGTTAATGTATTTAACAAGGATGACGATACAAATATATTGGATGAACTTCTTGTAGTTGCTATGGCTGCTGATTATGTTGAGTTTAATGTCATGCTGATAACCACATTTCAATTTAGATGGTTACATGAAGTATACCATCAATGTTGTCATGACCATCATTAACATATGACTGCGAGGACATTTCTTTTATTTTTGTTCGGTTGCATCCTTTTTAGCGACAAAAGTGCATTCGCAGTTAGCATTGCATATCTTAAGTGCTTCCGATATCTCAACTCATATGAGGGATATGCATGAGATGTTGCTGCTCTTGCTTACCTCTATGATAATATCCGCGAAGCGAATATGCATTAGACCAGAACGGTTTTTTGGTATCTGACACTCTTACATGTAAACTTTATGGTTGTTTATTGTGTTGATAACTTATATTATTAACTCTAAACTAATGATATGTTATCTTATATGTTCAAGCTTGGGTCTATCAGCATTTTCCGATATTATGTGTAGATTGTTGCAGACTCTCTCTTAGATACGTATAGGACAATCCTAGAGCACTTCGATGAAAGCCAAAGAGGGATAAGGGTTTGGTTGTTCCATTTAGGAAAGTTCTTGACGAGATTGATGTTGATCAGATATGCTAGACACCATACGAAGAACATCGAGTGAGGCAACCGTTTGAGGATGTTTCTTTATTTAAAGGGTGGATACGCTGGGGTCCAAATATATATTTAAATTTTAGAACTTGTCGGCGATGGTCCAGTTGAAATAATTGTAATTCAAATTATTTATTGTTTTAACTAAATTATTTAATGTATTTGTTAATGCAGTGTCGAGCAATAAAAATTGCAATAAAACTTCTTGGTCATGAATTGGTATTACCTAATTGCATCGCATTCATCAATGAGTTAATTGTGATGTTGCGAATTCAGATGGATGGTGGTAGAAATTTGATAAACGTAGTACCATATAGTAGGAGAGGGACTTCAATATTTTTGCAAATATTTTGGATATGTATTATTTTAGGAATATTTTGGTTATGTAAAATATTTTGAATTTGTGTAATACTGATTTTGACAGCTTATAACAACTGTTATATTTGAATTCATCTAAATATTAAATATTAACTATTTAGTTTACAATAGATTCATTTATAGTGCGTGGAAATATTTGTAACCAATATTGTACATGGCTATTATAAATAAACTCCAATTGTCGTGCTTCTTCAGTGAAATAATTTTTCCACAAATTACTTGCAGGTGGTATAAGAGAATCTAACTTTAAGTAAACATGCTAAAATCAATAATTTATTAAAATATAAAAAAAATTATAAAATGAAAATTAAATATCAAAATTAATACCTGCACGAAATGAAAGTTCTTAACAAATGAAATAATAATCATACGATGATTTGACATAGATTTTGGTGGTAGACTTCTAAGTGAAAAAAATGTTTGCGAGTGATTAAATGATAATGCGACTAAAACCAAGTTAATTTTCGAAGCAATCACATATCTCATTTTTTGAAGTGTCATCCAATTATCCATAGTTGGAACTTGTTCAACATATACACCGTGTATAAGTTTTTGAACAAAATATTCTCCACCATATATTCTCGCGTAATGAGACATGAACTCTTGAAACTCTACCGCACACTGTTGACGAATGAATGCCTAAAAGTTCTCACTCATTCCATGTAAACCTACAACTGCACGATATCCACAATTAATATCATCACTAACGTCAATAATATCATATCTATGAATTTATGAATTTCAACTAGCAACCAATTGTTGTAGAGACGAATTGTTGATTATTGAACCTTGCTAACAGATGGTCGAGCTATGAGCTTTTTGAATGATGGTCGAGATTGATGTACTTTACTAGATGTTATAGTGCTACATGTATTTGTGTCACCGCATCAAACACTTGCACCCTCATACTCCCACCAAGATGTGTAAGATATATGCCTCATTGATATTGATTTTGATATAACTTCCAAACATACAATGTATATGCATTATTTGATAAATCTAATGGTGTAAGTTGAGATACATTTCAGGAAATCAATCAAGCAAAGATTAATCATAAGGCTTGAAGATTATGTGAAAAAGAATCAAACACTTGGACAAATCTTGGATCTCAAGCAATCAAGCAAAAATTGATGATAGTATACAAAGCTTAAAGATTATATGCAATTGGGTCTAGTGGTCATAGTATTTAATAGGTAGATTCATCATTATGGTTTCATATCTAAGTATTTTCCAAATTAAAAATGAAATCATAAAATAAGTGTGCTTATAAATCAACTGGTAAATCAATTGGTAAATCGATTGGGTAATCGATTGTCTGATTCACAGAAAAAAGGTTTCACTAAGTTAATCGATTTGCCAATCGATTACTTAAAGGTTTTTAGCAGACCTGTGTTATGTGATTGTAAGACCCATAGTTTTAAATTATAATTTATTAATTTTGATGTATTTTGGTATTGAACTCTAAGGCTTTTTCGCCAAGTTATTGGTATTTTGTGAGTTTAATGCCCAAAAATATCTTTTGATGCCTAATTAAAATTATTCGTCGATAAATAAATTAGATTAACTACGGTGAATCTTTTGTCGAAGAATAATTTATTTTCGTTAAAAAGAATTTAATATCGGACAGTTTTGTTAAAAATATCTCTAGTTGCTGAAAATTTTATTTATCAATTGAGTTGTGACGAGAGTAGATATTTTTATCAAAATAAAGTATTGATGGGAGTAAAGTTATGTGTGTAACAATATTTAAAAATGTATTGATATGGTTTAATTAGAATATATGTATATATATATATATATATATTATTTGGCAAAGTTTGTATATATATATATATATATACTCAAGTGATAGGTAGGAAGGCATAAAGGAAACAAAGGAAACAAAAGGGAAAAACAAATTGCCTCGCGTTTCTTCTTCTTCTTTCAGTTTAGTTTCCTTTCCTCGCCATGACTTTCTTCTTCTTCCTTCGACTTCAAGCAAAATAAACATTTTCCCCTGCTTCTTGCCCATGATTTCCTTCTTCTTCCTTTGGTTTAAAGAAAAAGAAGGAAAAAGGAAAACAAAAACGAAACCTGTGCAGCTCGCCCTTCCATTCTTTTCTTCTTCTTCTTCTTCTTCTCTTCCAAGCTTCATTCTTTTCCTCCATTTCAAAGTTTGATAAGTAAGCCAGCGAAGCCATTTGCTCGGTATTTTTTCCTCTCAACTTCGTTCTTCTTCTCTGTTCGAAAACAAATAAAACTGTGTTAGTGGGTTTCAAAACCGTCAAACACAAACCTCCACGGTTCTTCTAGATCTAAGCTTCATTTCACAAAGAGATAGAAGGGAAAGTTGCTCACCTCCATGCTACGGTGCTAGTAAACTAACTTTTGAAGCGACGCCGTGAGCGGAGATTTTATCGGAATTACTCGCGGTACCGTAATTGCATTTACGGACTTATCTGTGGTTGTGTGGAAAAGAATTTTGTTAGGGTTGAAGTGTTGATTTGGGGAAAATGAATTTAATGCTTTTATGGATGAAATTTTAGAGTTGGATTTTACTGATATTGATGAGTGTTTCATGGAAAATGAATTTAACTCATTTATGTGTGGTTTTGAGGAAATGAAATTTGATGTGTTTGAGTGGTAGGTTGAGATAATTTTGTGGTTGTCATGTTTGATGTGTTCATAATTAACATTTATAAATTTTGAGATATGTTTGTTGAAAAATGAATTGATGTGATTTGTCGTGAATTGTGGATTGAATTTGAGAATATGTCTGAGTATGTTCTGTGTGGAATTTGAAAATTATTAGAGTTAAACGAGTATTAAAAATAGAGAATCTTTTAATATCTCTGTTTACTTAATGTTGTTGTGAAAATCATTAGAGTTAAACGAGTATTAAAAATGGGGAATCTTTTAATATCTCTGTTTACTTATTTTTGTAGCAAAAATCGTTAGAGTTAAATGGGTATTAAGAATGGGAAATCTCTTAATATCTTCATTTACTTAATGATTGTCGTCCGAATTGTTACAGTTAAATGGGTATTAAAAAATGGGGAATCTTTTAATATCTGCATTTACTTAATGATTATCGTCCGAATTATTACAGTTAAATGGGTATTAAAAATGGGAAATCTTTTAATATCTGCATTTACTTACTGGTGTTTGTCCGTAAGAGACTACACCCTATTAAATTGTGTTTGTCCGTGAGAGACTACACCCGAGTAAATTGTGTTTGTCCGTGAGAGATTGCACTGGTGTTTGTTTGTGAGAGACTACACCCATTAAAATCGTGGTTGTCCGGGAGAGACTGCACCCGTGTTTATCCATGAGAGACTACACCCTAGTAAATTGTATTTGTCCGTGAGAGACTGCACTGGTGTCGTCCGAATTATTACAGTTAAATGGGTATTAAAAATGGGAAATCTTTTAATATCTGCATTTACTTACTGGTGTTTGTCCGTAAGAGACTACACCCTATTAAATTGTGTTTGTCCGTGAGAGACTACACCCGAGTAAATTGTGTTTGTCCGTGAGAGATTGCACTGGTGTTTGTTTGTGAGAGACTACACCCATTAAAATCGTGGTTGTCCGGGAGAGACTGCACCCGTGTTTATCCATGAGAGACTACACCCTAGTAAATTGTATTTGTCCGTGAGAGACTGCACTGGTGTTTGTCCGTGAGAGACTACACCCTAGTAAATTGTGTTTGTCCGTGAGAGACTGCACTGGTGTTTGTCTGTGAGAGACTACACCCTAGTAAATTGTGTTTGTCCGTGAGAGACTGCACTGGTATTTGTCCGTGAGAGACTACACCATATTAAATTGTTTTTGTCTGTGAGAGACAACAACCTATTAAATTGTGTTTGTCCGTGAGAGACTACGCCCTATTAAATTGTGTTTGTCCATGAGAGACTGCACTGGTGTTTGTCCGTGAGAGACTACACCCTAGTAAATTGTGTTTGTCCGTGAGAGACTACACCCTAGTAAATTGTGTTTTTCCGTGAGAGACTACACCCTAGCAATTTGTGTTTGTCCGTGACAGACTGCACTGGTGTTTGTCTGTGAGAGACTACACCCTTTAAAATCGTGGTTGTCCGGGAAAGACTGCACCCGTGTTTATCCCTGAGAGACTGCACTCGTATTCGTTCGTGAGAGACTGTACAATTACGATTTTCTACTCTCGGAGAGTTTGATTTGAATTCCGAGTCCATGAATTTTGGCATATACACAGTGCATTACGGTGCTTGGCACGCGAGTCGTGTTTGGTTCAAGATTACGATTGAGTGTTTGAACTCAAGTTGTCATGATGATTATGTTATAATTGCCAAGTGTGGATGTTTTGGAATTGTTTGTAAGTGTGATTGATTGCAAAACCTTTATTTTGAAACTTAAGTTGTCATGGTGATTATGTTATAATTGCCAAGTGTGGATGTTTTGGAATTGTTTGTAAGTGTGATTGATTGTAAAACCATTTCGAAACTCAAGATGTCGTGGTGATTGCGCTATAATTGTTAAGTGTGATTGTTTGGATTTGTGTGTAAGTGTTGATTGATTTCGAAACCCTTTGAAAAGCTAAAAAAATGCTGAATTTTGCTGTTTTTCTATTGCTATCTGATGTGTATTTGAATACAGCAATCTGTATTCGAATACAATCATGTTGTTTTTTCCACTAACTTACTGTGTAGTCGAATACAGACTGTTGTAGTCAAATATAGACAGGTTGTTTTGCTATTGACTTGCTGTGTAGTCGAATACAGAAGGCTGTATTTGAATACAGACATGCTGTTTTTGCTGCTGAATGCTGAAACAGCCTTGTATTCGAATACAGAGATGGTGTATTCAAATACAGCAGTGTTGTTTTGTTAAAAACTTCATTTTTCAACCTTGTTTATGAATGTTTGGCATATGGAAACCCTTTTAAGGTGCATGCTAAGTTGAAATGTTATTTTGTGCATTTAAAAACTTAAATGTTATGTGTTAATTGTTAATGTCGGTTGGTGACCCTTTACATCTATTGCGGAAAACTGGGCTTTGTCCTCAGATGAGAACTAGGACCATCCTATCGGTTCGTACCCTGTGGATGGGAATGTAGTTGGAAACACCTGACTGGAGCTATGTTAGGAGGATCTTACGGGGCGCGTGAAGATCACTCAGGTTGACGTATAGGGACTAGATGTCTTTCTTTTGGGATGTGTTTATTTTAATTTGGAAGACTGTACATATACCAATATTGTCAGCATGACATTTTATTTTCGATGGTTTCCATGTACCACTTTTTGATGTGTAAATTCTTTGGATTCGTATTTCAAAAACTGTTCCGCTGCTTGTAAATTATGTTGACTTAATTGTCGTTGTGTTATGACTTAAATATTTATCCAAAAGTATTTACTTATTTATTTCTTTGTTATTATGATTTTGTTTGAAAAAAAAATACACTCTCACTATTAAAAATCGGGGTGTTACAATGATTAACTAAATCAATTGGTTAATCGATTAACTGATGCACATAACAAAGCTTGCACAAAATTAATTGATTGGCAAATCGATTACTAAAAAGTGTTTTTCATATGACATGTGTTATGTGATTAAAGAAATCGATTAGACAATCAATTGATATACTTTTCTTAAGATGCAAGCTTTGTACTAATCGATTAGGTAATCGATTGCATGAATGAAGTAGTTTGTCATTTATCAGAAACATATTGCATAATCGATTGGCACATCGATTTTAACTAAATATCTGAGTTACTGGGACAAGCCAAGTCGATTGGCAAATCGATTGGCATAAATGTCTGAGTTACAGGGAGAATTTAGCCCATTGCTAATTTGATTATGTTAAGAAAAGAATCGACTGGGTAATCGATTGTTTTGATCTCGTTGTTTGAACAAAACAAGTATAATCGATTATTCAATCGATTCTAATATGAATAGAGTTTCAGTTTCTGATATATGCATTAAAAGAATTGATTAGGAAATCGATTAGTTCATCTATTTTCAAGATTAAAGAAAAACAAGAAACGCGATAATCGATTAGGCAATCGATTAAGCTGGTATTAAACTTTAATAAAATTGATTGGGAAATCGATTTTTCTGATGTTTTTTTGAAACTATATAAACTGAATCAATCACAATTTTTCATAACAATCATAACATTTTTCATAACACAGAAAACTGAAAGTGCTTCATTGGTTTTTAGAAAAATACACCTTGAGAGAAAGATTGTTATAAATCACAAATACTCATTGGCAAATACTTTGAGTGTGAGAATTCTATCGTGATTGAATCAAGTGTTCTAAGTTCTTTTCTTCTTTTTTGAAAGAAACATTGTTGTAAAAGAAAGTGTGTGAAAAATCCAGTATTGTTAAACTGGTGGTTATCTTTTAGGATGCTTGTGTTCATCTAAAAGAAGCCTCAACTTGATCTTGCTAGAGCTTGGTGATTAGCTCTTAGGGATAGGTTGGTGTTGTGGTAGAAGTGGTTTTGAGTTGGATGTATAGGCAGTGATGTGCTGGAAAGTTTGTAAAACATACTCAAATCAATTCTAGTGAAGGCTGAAATTTGTGATTGATTTTAGGACTGGATGTAGACTATCGAATCGATAGTCGAACCAGTATAAAAACACTGGTGCACAATTCTCTCTCTCTCTCTTCTCTTTATATTGTTAATGCATGTGTTCTTGAATGTTTGTTTTTGAATCTCTATCTTGAATAATCTTTTGAATCTATCACTGTTAAAATTGGAATTAATATTAAACAAGTTGGTTTTAATATTAAGTTAATCACTTAGGAAAAATTGGATAATCTTGTTAACAATATTGTATAAAACTTCCTAAGGATAGAGGCTATTATACCAACAAGATGTACCATGCTTGGTTGATTTATCTCTTTTTGATACCTTACTTTTGGCTTTTTTTGGGTGCACCATTTGTTTTAACCTTGTCAACAGGTGGACACATCAACGTAGTGGATGGATACGTGATCTCTAATAATTTACTTTTAAGTGTAATTTTTCTAGGTACACCAGGTTCATCAAACTTTTTCGCTATCACATATATTTCATGTTTCACAAAAACTTTGAAGGTTTACCTAATCCATCATCATGAAAAGTTAACTTACTCCACCAAACATAAATAACATCTAATGAAATGGAACATGGGAAAATACTATACATGGTTATTTCACATGCACAAGGTAGACCATGTGTTGTCCTAATCTTGCAACGACACTCAAACTTATCAATACCTACATACTTCATGCGATCATACTCTGCCGCAATATGATCTATTGTATTTTTGGACACAACATCACACAAATAGGCATACAATCTATTACTATCTCGATGATCCTTTTGAATGATGCATTTTTCAAATGATGCTCTTATCTCATTGTATTTTAATACAATCATGGTATCGATAGTTTTCAAAACACTACATATATCATCAATATTATCTTGTAATATCATTTTCAAATCCAAGCGCCAAGTTAACCCTTTTTGTTATGGTGTTCCCAAAGTGCATAATTATATTTGTTTACGTCTCAATAAATCTTCCCTTGTGAGAAATTAACCACTACGCATGTACCTAATCATAAAAATAGAACAACTACTACAAATTCCTTCAAAGATAGCCAACTTCTTGTAGTACTGAGTCTCATCATAATTGTAAGCAAAAGCCTCCCATACTTCAATTATCTACGCATACTTCTTATTTGGAAACACAATCATCTTACATTTGGCTTTGACATTTTTGCATACATGAAACATGCATAATAAATTAACTGCTTTTGGAAAAACATATTGAAATGTGTTCATCAAAGCAAAGTCTTTATTAGGATGACTTCAACTTTATCACTGGTAATACGTTTTTTCAACATTTTTAGTGCCCGAATAAAAGTATCAGCACACTTAGACTGTAGATATGAAAATCACACGCAAAATGTCATTTCAACTGAAGTAACACCAATATCTCAAGTAATGACATTCGGTACCTATGGGTCTTGTATGTGCTATCCATAATCAATTCTATGTGAAAATTATTTACAAAAGTGATAACATCTAGATGGACCCATAATATGTCCCTATACTCATAGGAACTCTCTACCTTACTGTATCGACAAACGTAGTTGTCACGTTCCATCAATGTTAAAAGATCTTACATTTTGTTCTATTACCTCTAAGTGATGAACGATATGCTTGGCGCACATTGTAAACTTATTTTATTATCGTCAAACTTTTAATATTCTGATCCTTTAGTATCATCAATATGTTTCTTGGTTTGATCATGTTCTTCGTCATGTCACAAAGTACAACTTTCTCTTCTTGAGACAATTGGCAAAAGAACGAATGACTGGTTAGATTTTTGGCCTATTTGTGGTTATGGAGGCTACATATTACATGTGAATACGATTCCTCACCAACACCTGATAGTGTTCCTCTCAATCTAAATGGTCATTCACATTCTCTAGTCCAAATACTCCTCATAGGTTTAGGATTCTTCCAATGTCTATATTTACCGCTTCTTTCATAACCAATAATTAATATCGTTTTTGTTCTTGGTTGTTCTGTCGCAATTTCATATCATAAAATGAAAACGAAAATTGTATTTTTCCTTTCAACATTTCTATCTCATCTAAATAAATCATTTTACGTATCAAATATTATGCCGGTGGTAGACACATTAGTCAAATCAATCATAATAGGTTCAATGTCGTCATTCATAGCGTCATCAATTTTGGGTTCAACACCATCATTCATTGCATCAAAATCAAGTTCTAAACCATCATACATTTCGTCAAAATCACGTTCTAAACCATCATACATTTTATCAAAATCAGGTTTCAAACCTTCATATATTTCGTCATTGTTGTCTCCCAATTGGTCCATTTATCTGCATCCAAAAAATAACATATAAAAAATTTAGAAATATGCAAACTCAAATGACGTCATGACTGTTTACGTGAACTGAATTCACGAACTCCTATGTCAACTCAATTCAAGTAAACGTACATGAAATCAGTTCATGTAAGTCTTACATAATTCATTGAGATGACTTATACATGAATTGGATTCACGTACGTTTACTTGAGTTCACGTAAGTGTACGTAAATTGAGTTCATGTAGGAGTATGTGAATTCAGTTCACGCACCGCTTGTGAATTCTTAAACTCCATTGACTATGCAATTTTAAATCACGTAGTCTTTTGTTAATTGAATTCACATATTGCCTGAGATTTCTTAAATTTAATAACGTACATGAACTCAGTTCACGTAATGTTACAATGTATGTGAACTGAGTTCACGTGAGATCCATAGATTCTGAAGAAGAAAATAAATGAACTAAAAAAAAAATCAATAAACATACCTTTTTGTGTCACTTTAAGTCAATGTGAAGAAGAGACTAATGAGGTGTAAGTCATGAGTGAATGATGTGAGTTTTGAGTGATTATAAGTTATGATTAGTGAGTTTTAGATGATTTTGTGATATGTGAGTTATGAGATTAATAATTGTGATGAAATTATAAATAGAGTTTATAGAATATTATAATAAGCAAGGGCATTTTGGATATTTTATTTATTATTTAAATTAAGAGATGTGGATAATAAAAGAGGGGTGTGACGTGGGTAGCAATATCGAAATCATTCTTTAAAAAATTATTACTTTGAAAAAATTATTTTTGGAGAAGTTATTAAAAATTTTGTTTCATTTGAAATAATTTTTGTATTATTGTTTTTAAGTTGAACAAAATATATTTAAACGTTCAAAATGATTTGTATTTGAAAAAATTACTATTTTATGAAAAAAATAATGAAACCTTTCTTGTCGCTAATAATTAAAACTTGCTTGCAAGATAGTAACATTTTTATAAAACTTAAAATATTTTCTTAAAGCAAAAGTCAAAACTTTACAAGCCACGTAACTGGAATATTTAGCTACATTTATTCATAACTAATACTTTCTCAAAAATCAACAACTCATGAAAACTAAATCCTTTTATCACAACATTATTAAAACTCATGGATCTACAAAATCTCTTCAAGACAAAGTAAAACAAAGATATTTCCTAAAACATATACCCACTTTCAATTACCATCTAAATTATAAAACTCCTACTTTTCTTCAACAACATTGTTACTAAAAATTATTTTTCCTCCTATAATAACTACAACACAACAATAAAACTCAACCATAATCAATTGATTTTCAACATATCATTACTTTTTTCAAAACTTTTTCTAAAAATTTTTAAATGAACATTTTGTTTTCTTTTTATTTTTCTTAAAGATTTTAACAACAACAATCATATATATATATATATATATATATATATATATATATAAAAGAGTCTTTTCTACTGCTAATTTGATATCAACTAAAATTATAAATTTAATAATTTTTAAATATTAATTTACAATAAAATACTTATAAACATGGTTAATACAAAAACTCTTCACAAAATATCCACTGTAGTTTAGAGCTTACCACTTGTCTAAGATAGTTGAATTTCTTGGCACTAGAATCAATCACATCTTGGTTAATCTAAGAGCTTGGTTTAGTGGAAAAAATAAGGTATGTAAGTATAGAGAATGTGAACAAAGGACGTTTATTTATTATTTATGAGAGATACTTAGTTTATTTACATAAGATACTTAGATTTGATTTATTATGAAAAATAAATCTCTTAAAAAAAGTTTTTATTCTTGCTACTACATATATTGACCTCAAACAAAATTGTTTATAATAGAAAGATATCTCCGTATATTTTTTCATTCAAAAATTACATAGTAATACATGGCCATAAATGCACCACTAGAATGAGTTATCTCCATTAAGCAAATATTTAATCAAAATTTAGTTCCCAATTTTTTTAAATACCAAACACTTTTTTCCAAAATAAATGGTATATATCTAGCTTATGCTAAAGTGTTATTGTAATTTATCATTCCACAATCAAATTTCATTAAATATATATACGGCTTAATTTTGATACATCCACTCCTCTGTTAGATAATTTATAATTCAAGTAAGACATTAGTTGTATGTGATAACTAATAAACTAACCAATCAATTAGTTAGTTAGTTAGTTAGAAGACAGTTATAACGAATAGAGATAAAATCTATTACTTGCACTTGAAGCAAAAACTTGAAAGCTAACAATTGATATCTAGAGCAAGGTTCCTTGATCCGAATAAGAGTGCCAAACACGAGTGGAGTGTAGGGATAGAAAACATATGTGAAGTGAGGATGAGTTCAAGTGCAAACAATGGAATTTTTTTAGCACATATGCACACTTCGATGGAAAAGAATGAGATAGAAGGAGAGTGCAAATTTGATCATTGTTTGAATTTCAAGAAGTGTTAAAATCACAGAAAATGGCTCCAATAAGTACATTTATGTCATTTTCGTCATTTTAGAAATCACTGAAGAAGTGTTAGAAATAACAATTAGGTCATTTTCGTCCTCCTTAGGGTTATTCTAGTCCATTTATGCGTTTTAACAAATCTTGTGCATTCAATAAGTTCGTTTCTGTCATTGGGTTAATATTTAGGTCATTTTCATCCTCCCAAGGCTTATTCTAGTCCATTTAGCATTTTTAACCAGTCTTGTGCATCCATTTAGTGTGTTTGTGTCATTTGATTAGCAATTAGGTCATTTTCGTCTTCCTTAGGATTATTCTAGTCCATTTATGATTTTTAACCAATCTTGTGCATCCAATAAGTGTGTTTGTATCATTGGATTTAAATTTAAGTCATTTTCGTCCTCCCTATGTTTATTCATGTCCATTTAGGGTTTTTAATCAATCTTATGCACCCAATAAATTCGTTTTTGTCATTAGATTAAGATTTTAATCATTTTCGTCCTCGTTAGGGCTATTCTAGTCCATTTAATGTTTTTAACCAATGTTGTTCACCCAATAAGTTCGTTTGTATCATTGGATTAACATATAGGTCATTTTCGACCTCCCTAGGGTAAAACGAGTCCATTTAGTGTTTTTAACCAATCTTGTGCATCCAATAAGTATGTTTGTGTTATTGGATTAACATTTAGGTCATTTTCATCCTCCCTAGGGTTATTCTAGTCTATTCAGGGTTTTTAACAAATCATGTGCATCCAATAAATGTGTTATTGGATTAACATTTAGGTCATTTTCCACCTTCCTAAAGTTATTCTAGTCCATTTATGGTTTTCAACAAATTTTATGCATCTAATAAGTGTGTTTGTGATATTGGATTAACATGAAGGTCATTTTCATTCTCCCTAGGCTTATTTTAGTGCATCTAGGGTTTTTAACCTATCTTGTGCATCCAATAAGTTCGTTTGGGTTATTGGGTTAAGATTTAGGTCATTTTCGTCATCCCTAAGCTTATTATTGTCTGTGTAGCATTTTAAACCAATCTTGTTCATCCATTATGTGTGTTTGTGTAATTCCATTAGCAATTAGGTTATTTTCGTCCTCGTTAGTGTTACTCTAGTCCATTTAGGGTTTTAAATGAATCTTGTGCATCCGATAAGTTTATTTGTGTCATTGGATTTACAATTAGGTCATTTTTGTCCTCCCTAGGGTTATTTTAGTCCATTAAGGGTTTTTAACCAATCTGGTGCATTCATTAAGTGTGTTTGTGTCAATGAATTTGCAATTTGGTCATTTTTATCTGCCCTATGGTTATTCTTGTCCATTTAGGGTTTTTAAATAGTCTTGTACACCCAATATGTTCATTCATGTCATTGGATTTGCATTTAATTCATTTTCGTACACCCTAGTGTTATCCTAGTTTATTTAGGGTTTTGAACAAAACTTGGCCATCCAATAAGTTCGTTTGTTTTATTGGATTATCAGTTAGGTCATTTTCATCCTCTATATGCTTATTCTAGTCCATTTAGGATTTTTAACCAATCTTGTGCATCCAATAAGTTCGTTTGTATCATTGGGTTAATATTTAGATCATTTTTCTCCTCCCTAGGCTTATTCTACTCCATTTAGCGTCTTTAACCAATGTTGTGCATCCAATATGTTAGTTTATGTCATTGGATTAGCCATTAGTTCATTTTCATCCTCCTTAGGATTATTCTAGTCCATTTTGGGTTCTTAAGTAAGTTTATTTGTGTCATTGGATTAACATTGAGGTCATTTTCATCATCCCAAGGGTTATTTTAGTCCATTAAGGATTTTTAACCAATCTTGGGCATCCATGAAGTTTGTTCGTGATATTGGATTAGCAATTACATCATTTTCGTCCGCCCTAAAATTGTTCTAGTCCATTTTGGGGTTTTAATCTATCTAGTGCTTCCAATAAGTTCGTTTGTGTCATTAGATTAACATTTAGGTCATTTTCATCCTCCCTAGGGTTATTCGTGTCCATTTAGGGTTTTAAAACAATCATGTGCATCCTACAAGTGTGTTGGTGTCATTGGATTAACATTTAGGTCATTTTCGTCCCCTATAGGGTTATTCTAGTGCAATTAGGGTTTTTACACAATCATGTGCATCCAATAAAATCGTTTGTGTCATTGCTTTAACATTAAGGTCTATTTTATCCTACTTAGGGTTATTCCCTCCCATTTAGGGATTTTAACCAATCTTGTGAATCCAATAAGTGTGTTTGTGTCATTGGATTAACATTTAGGTCATTTTTGTGCTCCTTAGGGTTATTCGAGTTCATTTACGCATTTTAACCAATCTTGTACATCCAATATGTTCAATTGTGTCATTGGGTTAACATTTAGGTCATCTTCGTCCTCCATAGCGTTATTCTAGTCCATTATGGGTTTTTAACCAATCTTGTGGATCCATTAAGTGTATTTGTGTCAATGGATTAGTTATTAAGTCATTTTTGTCCTCCCTAGGGTTATTCTAGTCGATTTATGGTTTTTAACCAATCTTCTGCACCCAATAAGTTTGTTTGTGTCATTAGATTAATATTTAGATCATTTTTGTCCTCCCTAGGGTAATTCTCGTCTATTTAGGGTTTTTAACCAATCATGTGCATCCAATAAGTGTGCTTGTGTCATTGGATTAACATTTAGGTTATTTTCATCCTCTTAGGGTTATTCTACCACATTTAGGGGTTTTAACCAATCTTGTGAATCCAATAAGTTCGTTTGTGTTATTTGATTAACATTTAGGTCATTTTCTTCCTCCCTTGGCTTGCTCTAGTCCTTTTAAGGTTTTTCAATCTTGAGCATCCAATAAGTTCGTTTTTTTTATTGGATTAATATTTAGGTCATTTTGGTCCTCCCTAGGCTTATTCTAGTTCATTTAGTGTTTTTAACCAATATTGTGCATCTAATAAGTTCGTTTGTGTCATTATGTTAACATTGAAGTCATTTTCGTCATCCTTAGGCTTATTATTGTCCATTTAGCATTTTTTATCCAATCTTGTGCATCCATTAATTGTTTTTGTTTGATTCGATTAGCAATTAGGTCATTTTCTTCCTCCTTAGGGTTATTCTAGTCCATTTAGGGTTTTTAACCAATATTGTTCATCCAATAAGTTTTTTTGTGTGTCATTGGATCAACATTCAGGTCATTTTCGTGCTTCAAAGTTGGAGTGGGAATAGGCCAGGTCAAACCAGACTTTTAAAGGCCTGAGCTTGGCCTACGATTTATTTTTTAGGCCGTAGCCTAGCATACGACCTATCATAGACTTTTTTTTTGCCTAACCTGGCCTTTTTAAAAGTATGGCCTGGCCTGAAAGATTTTTTAAAAGCCTTATTTACATTAAAATAGTTAGATATTGTATTCATATCACATGATACACTCCACATACCAATATCAATGTACATATCTATATATATCAAACAAAAATTAATTTTTCTAACGAATTAATTTTTAAAAAATCTGAAACAAACATCCTTTAAACCCTTAAAAATAATTTTTGAATTCAAATAATAGATTTTTTACTAAAACAAATGCACCCATTATTACCTCTTAAAGAAATATGGAACGATTACTAAGTGATTTACTAATTGAACGGTTACCGAATACGAAACAACTACCAAATATAGAATTGCTACCGAATATGGAACAACTATTGAATATGGAATGATTACTGAGTGATTGCCTAATCAATAGAATTTAAAATAGGAAATAACATTATTAATATAATACTAAAAACTAATATGAATAAATAATAAAATATATATAGCTCGGCCTGTTAGGCCTAATAGGCTTTTTTATACGGTTGAGCTTGACATATTTAAAAGAATAGACATTAAAAATAGCTAGAGCCTATCCTTTTTATTAAATAGGTCAGGCCATAAGTACGTCAGGCCATAGGCCCCTGTCGAACGGCCTAGCCTATTCTAATCCCTAATCCCAAGGTTGTTCAAGTTCATTAAGGGTTTTCAATCAATCTTGGACGTCCATTAAGTGTTTTGTGTCAATGGATTAGCAATTAGGTCATTATCATCCTCCCTAGGGTTATTCTAGTCCATTTAGGATTTAATACCAATCTTATGCACCCATTAAGTTCGTTTGTCTAATTGGATTTATATTTAGGTCGTTTTGAGAATCCCTAGGGTTATTCTAGTCTAGTTAGGAATTTAAAGCAATCTTGTGCATCCGATAAGTTTGTTTGTGTTATTGGATTAACATTTAGGTCATTTTCATCATCCGTAGGCTTATTCTAGTCCATTTAGTGTTTTTAACACATCTTGTGCATCCATTAAGTGTTTTTATGTCATTGGATCAACAACTATGTTATTTTCCTAGTCCCTATGGTTATTCTAGTCCATTTACGATTTTTAACCAATCTTGTCGATTGTATACGTATGTTTGTGTCATCAGATTAACGTTTGTGTCATTTTCGTCCTCCCTAGGGTTATTCCAGTCCAATAAGGGTTTTTAAACAATCGTGTGCATCTAGTAAGTATGTTTGTGTCATTGGGTTATCATTTAAGTCATTTTCTTCCCCCTATTTAACTATTCTTCTGCACCCAAAAAGTTAATTTTTGTCATTGGATTAACATATAGGTTATTTTCGTCCTACCTAGGGTTATTCTAGTCCATTTAGGGTTTTTTACAAATCTTGTGCCTCCAATAAGTTTCTTTGTGTCATCGGATTAACATTTAGGTCATTTTTGTCCTCCTTAGTGTTATTCTTGTCTATTTAGGGCATTTAATCAATCTTATGCATCCAATAAGTGTGGTTGTGTCATTGGACTTACATTTAAGTCATTTTCGTCCTCCCTAGGGTAATTGTAGATCATTTAAAGTTTCTAACCAATCTAGTGCATCCAATAATTTCATTTTATCCTCCCTAAGGTTACTCTAGTCCTTTTAGGGTTTTTAACCAATCTTGTGCATCCTATAAGTGTGTTTGTATTATTTGATTAACATTTAGGTCATTTTTGTCCTCCCTAGGGTTATTATAATTCAATTAGAGTTTTTAAACAATCTTGTGCATCCAATTAGTGTTGTTTGTATCATTGGATTAACATTTGGGTCATTTTCATCCTCCTTAGGGTTACTCTAGTCTACTTAGGGTTTTAATGCAATCTTGTGCATCCAATAAGTTTGTTTGTGTTATTGGATTAACATTTATGTCATTTTTATCCTCCCTAGGCTTATTCTAGTCCATTTAGCGTTTTGATGTAATTGGATTAGCAATTATGTTATTTTCCTCGTCCCAATGGTTAGTCTAGTCCATTTACAATTTTTAACAAATCTTGTGCATTGTATACGTATCTTTGTGTCATTGGATTAACATTTGTGTCATTTTCTTCCTCCCTAGGGTTATTTTAGTCCAATTAGGCTTTTGAAACAATCTTGTGCATCCAGTAAGTACGTTTGTGTCATTGGTTTATCATTTAGGTCATTTTCTTCATCTAAGCTTATTCTAGTCCATTTAGCGTTTTTAACTAATCTTATACATCCGTTAACTGTGTTTTTGTCTTTGGATTAACATTTAGGTCATTTTCGTCCTCCCTAACGTTATTATAGTCAGTTAAGGGTTTTTAACCAATCTTGCGTGCCCAAAAAGTTCATTTGTGTCATTGGATTAATATTTAGGTCAATTTCGTCTTACCTAAGATTATACTAGTACATTTTCAACTTTTATCCAATTCAATCCTTCCAATAAGTTCGTTTGTGTCATTCGATTAACATTTAGGTCATTTTCATCCTCTGTAGGATTATTCTAGTCCATTTAGGGAGTTTAACCAATCTTGTGCATCCTACATGTTCGTTTGTGTTCTAGGATAAACATTTAGGTTATTTTCGTCCTCCTACATGTTATTCTAGTTCATTTATGGGTTTTAACCAATCTTGTGCTTCCAATAACTTCGTTTGTGTCATTGGATTAACATTTAGTGTATTTTCCTCCTCTCTAGGGTTATTCTCGTCCAAATAGGGTTTTTAAACAATCTTTTGTATCCAATAAGTTCGTGTGTGTCATTGGATCCATATTTATGTCATTTTCTTCCTCTCTAGGGCTATCCTAGTTCATTTAGGGTTTTTAACCAATCTTGCGCATTCTATAATTTTGTTCGTGTCCTTAAATTAACATTTAGGTCTTTTTCGTTCTCCCTAGGATTATTTTGTTCCATTTAGGGTTTTTAACCAATATTTTGCATCTAATAAATTCGTTTGTGTAATTAGACTAATATGTAGTTGATTTTCATCCTTCCTAGGGTTAGTATAGCCTATTTAGAGTTTTTAGTCAATCTTGTGCATCCAATTTCGTTTGTGTCATTTGATTATCATTTACGTCATTTTCATCATCTTGAGGGATAATCTAGTCCAAATAGGGTTTAAACCAATATTGTGCATCCAATAAGTTTTTTTTTTGTAATTGGATTACCATTTAGGTCATTTTTACCCTCCCAAGGGTTATTCTAGTCCATCTAGGGATTTTAACCAATCTTGTGCATCCTACAAGTTTGTTTGTGTCATTCGACTAATATTTAGGTCATTTTCATCCTCCCTTGGGTTATTGTAGTCCCATTAGGATTTTAAACAATCTTTTGCATCCAATAAGTTCGTTTGTATAATTGGATTAACGTTTAGGTCATTCTCATCCTCCCTAGGGTTGTTCTAGTCCATTTAGGGTTTTTAACCGATCTTGTGTATCCAATCAGTTCATTTGCATCATTGTATTAATATTTAGGTCATTTTTGTTCTCCCTAGGGTTATTATACTCTATTTAGGGCTTTAAACCAATTATATGCATCCAATAAGTGTGTTTGTGTCATTGGATTAACATTTAGGTCATTTTCGCTCGCCTTAGGGTTATTGTAGTCCATTTAGGGTTTTTAACCAATCTTGTGTATCTTATATGTTCGTTTGTGTTAGTGGATTAATATTTAGGTAATTTTCATCCTCCCTAGGGATTTTTATCCTCCTTAGGGTTATTCTAGTCTAATTAAGGTTTTTAAAAAGTCTTGTGAAACCAATAAGTTTGTTTGTGTCATTGGAATGTCTCTGTCCTCATCCATGTCTAGTACCACGAAATCCATTGGAAAAATGAACTTGTCCACTTTAACCAACATATCTTCCAATGCCTAGTGTTTTGTATATTGAAAGGGGCATAAGACTTACACTTTCCCAAAGATCACACAGAGCCTTCCCAAAAGTTCGATTTCCAATAGCGCACGGGATTGAGAAGATAAGGAATAAAGAAGAATTACAAGAATGATCCATGAATGATTCTTGATAAAACTGCTCCAATCACGTTAGAAACGACTGTCTTTGAGTTTCTATGTTAGGGCACAAGTCTCCCAACTTCCCAATGGTAAAAAAAGATCCCTAAACAGTGAAAAATTGTGTTTTTATGAATGCTGATGCGCGTTGCGCGCCCCAGGCAAAGGGTTTGCGCTCCGGGCTAGCCTGGACAGTGTTGAAAGGCTGGAAATGCACCTCAGGCGCAATTGGCATGCTTCAAGTGCACAACTTCTTCTAGTTGACATTTTCTGCATTTTGCACCTCTTTAGATTCTGAATTTGGTTCCGGTGTCTTCATGAAAGTTGTAGCTATGGATCTTAGCTTTCATTTTCACATGGTTTGACTCTAATTGAACATCTACAACTCTAGATATGGCTGTGATACTCCACATAGGTCATGTTGATTTCTCAAAAAAATTCAGCACTGCACTAAACAATGTAACAACGAAAAACTCTGAAAAATCTCTACATAATCAAGGAAATAAGTTCATAAATATTTCATTAAATGAAAGAAATAAAATTAACATAATATATCAAATAAATCCTTCAATTAACTAATGAGTAAAAGATAAATAAGACTAAATACAATAAAAAATATGCATATGATGAAGTGTCATCAGTCATTTTCTGCCTTCCTAGTGTTATTCTTGAATATTTAGGGATTTTAATATATTTTATGCACCCAATAAGTTCATTTGTGTCCACAAATTATCATTTAGGTCATTTTCGTCCTCCCTATAGTTATTCTAGTCCATTTATCTTTTTTTAATCAATTGTGTAGCCAATAAGTTCGTTTGTGTCATTTGATTAACATTTAGCTCATTTTTGTCATCCCTAGGGTTATTCTAGTCTATTTAGGGTTTTTAACCAATCAAGTCATCCAATAAATGCGTTTCTGTCATTTGATTATCATTTAGGTCATTTTCATCCTCCTTAGAGTTATTCTAGTCCAATTATGTTTTTAAACAATGTTGTGAATCCAATAAGTGTGATTGTGTCATTGGATTAACATTTAGGTCAATTTTGTCCTCACTAGGGTTATTCTAGTCAATTAAGGATTTTTAACCAATCTTGTGGATCCATTAAATGTGTTTGTGTCATTGGATTAGCAATTATGGTATTTTCATCCTCCATAAGGTTATTTTAGTCCATTTGGTGTTTTAAACCAATCTTATGCACTCAATAAGTTCGTTTGTGCCATTTGATTAATATTTAGGTCATTTTCGTTCTCCCTTGGATTATTCTAGTCCATTTTTGTGGTTTTGACCAATCTATTATTTTCAATAAGTTCTTTTGTGTTATTGGATTAATATTTGGGTCATTTTCTTCCTCCATTGGGTTATTCTAATTTATTTAGGGTTTTTAACCATTCTTGTGCATTCTATAAGTATGTTTGTATCATTGGATTTACATTTAGGTCATTTTTCATCCTCCTTTGGGTTATTCTAGTCTAATTAGGGTTTTTATACAATCTTTTGCATCCAATAAGTTTGTTTGTGTCATTGGATTAACATTTAGGTAATTTTTGACCTCACTAGGGTTATTCTTGTCTATTTAAAGTTTTTAACCAATTCTCGGCATCCAAAAAGTGTGTTTATGTTTGTTGATTAACATTTATATCATTTTCATCCTCCCTAGAGTTATTCTAGTCCATTTAGGATTTTTAACAAATCTTGTTTATCGGAAAAGTGTGACTGTGTCATTGGATTATCATTTAGGTCATCTTTGTCCTCCTTATGGTTATTCTAGTCTATTTATGCATCCAATAAGTTCAATTTTTGTCAAATGGTTAACATTTAGGTCATTCCCGTCCTCCCTAGCGTTATTCTAGTCCATTTAGGGTTTTTAACAAACTTTGTGCATTCTATAAGTGCGTTTGTGTCATTGAATTAACATTTATAACATTTTTGTCATCCCTATGGTTATTATAGTCTATTTAAGGTTTCTAATCAATCTTCTGCATCCAAGAAGTTTGTTTGTGTCATTAAATTAACATTTAGGTTATTTTCGTCCTCCTTAGGCTTATTTTAGTCCATTTATGATTTTTATCCAATCTTGTGCATCCAATACGTTCGTTTGTATCATTGGATTAACATTTAGTTTATATTTGTCCTCCCTAAGGTTGTTCTAGTCCGTTAAGGGTTTTTAACAAATCTTGTGCATCCATTAACTGGGTTTGTGTCATTGGATTAGCAATTAGGTCATTTTCGTCCTCCCTCGGGTTATTATAGTCCATTTAAGGTTTTGAACCAATCTTGTGCATCCAATAAGTTTGTTTTTGTTATTTAATTAACATTTAGGTCATTTTCATTCATTTTAGGGTTATTATAGTCTATTTATGATTTTTAATTCATCTTTTTAGGGTTATTATAGTCTATTTATGATTCTTTTTAGGGTTATTAAGTGTGTTTGTGTCGTTATGTTAACATTTATGTTATTTTTGTCCTCCCTAATCTTTTTATTGTCCAATTTGGATTTTTAACCATTCTTGTGCATTCAATAAGTTTGTTTGAGTCATTAGATTAACATTTAGGTCATTTTCGTCCTCCGTAGGGTTACTCTAGTCCATTTAGAGTTTTTAATAAATCTTGTGACTCTAATAAGCGTGTGTGAGTCCACAAATTAACATTTAGGTCATGTTTGTTCTCCCTAGGGTTATTCTTGTCCATTTAGAGTTTTTAACCAATCTTGTTGATCGAATAAGTTCGTTTGTGTGATTGGATTAAGATTTAGGTCCTTTTCATACTCCCTTGGGTTATTTTAGTCTATTTTATGTGTTTAGCTAATCTTGTGCATCCAAAAAGTGTGTTTGTGTTAATGGATTAACATTAAGGTCATTTTTGTTATCCCTAAGCTTATTCTAGTCCATTGAGTGTTTTAATTCAGTCTTGTGCTATCAATATGTTTTTTTGTGTAATTGATATAACATTTACGTCATTTTCGTGCTCCCTAGAATTATTGTAGCCAATTTATGGTTTTTAACAAATCTTGTTCAACCAATAAGTTCGTTTGTGTCATTGGATTAACATTTAGGTCTTTTTTTTACCTCACTAGGGTTAGTCTAGTCCATTTAGGGTTTTTAACCAATCTTGTGCATCCTAAAAGTTAGTTTGTGTTAGTGGACTAGCATTTAGGCCATCTTCGTATCCCTAGGTTATTCTAGTCCAATTATGGTTATTAAACAATGTTATGCATCCAATAAGTCTATTTGTGTCAATAGATAAGGTCATTTTTGAACTTATAGTATCCAATAAGGTCATTTTTGTCATCCCTATGGTTATTCTTGTCTTTTTAGGATTTTTAATCAATTTTTGCATCCAATAAATTAGTTTGTGTCAATGGAATAACATATAGGTCATTTTCGTCCACCTTAGGGTTATTCTAGTCCATTTAAGGTATTTAACCAATCTTGTGCATCCAATAAGTTCATTTGTGTTAATGGATTAACATTTAGGTCATTTTCGTCCTTCCTAGGGTTATCCTAGTCCAATTCGGATTTTTATTCCAATCTTGTGCAATAAATAAGTTAGTTGGTGTCATTGGATTAACATTTAAGTCATTTTCGTCTTGCCTAGGGTTATTCTAGTCCATTTAGGGGTTTTAAATAATTTTTTGCATCCAATAAGTTTGTTTGTGTCATTGGATTAAAATATAGGTCATTTTCTTCCTACCTAGGGTAATTTTAGGTCATTTAGGGCTTTTAACCAATCTAGTGCATCCAATAAGTGCGTTTGTGTCATTGGATTAACATTTAGGTCATTTTCTTCGTTGTTCGGGTTATTTTAGTCCATTACGGGTTTTTAACCAAACTTGTGTATCAAATAAGTTCGTTTGTTTCATTTGATTAACATTTAGGTCATTTTCGTCCTCCCTAGGGTTATTATAGTGTATTTAGGGTTTTAACCAATCTTGTGCATCAATTTAGTTTGTTTGGGTTATTCTAGTCCAATTAAGTGTGTTCGGGTTATTCTAGTGCATTTGGGGTTTCTAACCAATCATGAGCATTCAATAATAGTATGTGTGTCATTGGATTAACAATTAGGTGATTTTACACCTCACTTGGGTTATTCTAGTCCATTTATAGTTTTTAACCAATCTTGTGCACCCAGTATTTTTGTTTGTGTCTTTCGATTAACAGTTAAGTTATTTTCTTCTTCCCTACTGTTATTCTAATGCATTTTGCGATTTTAACCAATATTATGCATCAAATAAGTGTGTTTGTGTCACTCGATTAACAATTAGGTCATTTTCGTCATCCAATAAGTGCACCCAATAAGTGTCTTTGTGTAAATGGATTAACATTTAGGTTATTTTCTTGCTCCCTAAGGTTATTCTAGTCCATTTAGGGTTTTTCACCAATCTTGTACATCCAATAATTTTTTTATATAATTGGATTAACATTGAGGTCATTTTCGTCCTCCCTAGGGTTATTCTAGTTCGTTTAGGGTTTTAACCAATCTTATGCATCAATTAAGTGTGCTTTTGTCATTGGAATAGCAATTTCGTCATTTTCGCCCTCTGTAAGGTTATTCTAGTCCATTTAGGGTTTTTAACCAATCTTGTGCATCCAATAAGTTCGTTTGTGTCATTGGATTAATATTTTGATCATTTTCTTCCTCTATAGGGTTATTCTTCTCCAATGAGGGTTTTTACCCATTCTTGTCAATCTAAGAAGTTTGTTTATGTCATTTGATTAACATTTTGATCTTTTTTTGTAATCTCTAGGGTTATTCTAGTCAATTTAGTGTTTTTAACCTATCTTGTGCAACCAATAATTTCGCTTATGTCGTTGGATTAAGATTTAGGTCATTTTCATCCTCCCTATGGTTATTTATGTCATTTAGGGTTTTTAACCAATCTTGTGCATCCAATAAGTGCATTTTTGTCATTGGATTAACACTTAGGTCATTTTCATCCCCCCTATGGTTATTTATATCATTTAGGGTTTTTAACCAATCTTGTGCATCTAATAAGTGCATTTTTGTCATGGGATTAACACTTAGGTCATTTTCATCCTCCCTATTGTTATTTATATCATTTAGGGTTTTTAACCAATCTTGTACATCCAATAAGTTCATTTGTGTCATTGGATTAACATTTAAATAGTTTTCTTTCTCCAAAGGTTTATTATATCCTATTTGGGGTATTTAACCAATCTTGTGCTTCCAATAAGTTAAATTGTATTATTGGATTAATATTTAGGTCATTTTCGTCCTCCCTAGGATTATTCTAGTCCATTTAGGGTTTTTTAACCAATCTTGTCCATCCAATAAGTTCCTTTGTGTCATTTATTAACATTTAGGTTATTTTGGTCATCCCTAAGGTTATTATAGTCCATTTAGGGTTTTTAACCAAACTTTTGCATCGATTAAGTCTGTTTGTGTCACTGGATTAACAATTATGTCATTTTTTTGTCCTCGCTAGGGTTATTATAGTCCATTTAGGGTTTTTAACCAATTTTGTTCATCCGATAATTTCGTTTGTGTCATTTGATTAACATTTAGGTCATTTTCATTTCCCAAGGGTTATTCTAGTCCATTTAGGGTTTTTAATCAATCTTGTGCGTCCAATAAGTGGGTTTATGTCTTTGGATTAACATTATGTCATTTTTGTCTTCCTTAGGGATTTTTTATTCCATTTAGGGTTCTTAACGAATCATGTACATCCAATAAATTCATTTGCATCATTCGATTAACATTGAGGTCATTTTCCTTCTCCCTTGGGTTATTCTAGTCCATTTAGGGTTTTAAACCAATATGTGTATCCTATAAGTGTGTGTGTGAAATTGGATTAACATTTAGGTAATTTTCGTCTTACCCAGACTTATTTTAGTCTCTCTAGGGGTTTTAACCAATCTTCTGCAACCAATAACTGTGTTTGTATCATTGAATTAACATTTAGGTCATTTTTGTCATCCCTATGATTATTGTAGTCTAATTAGGGGGTTTATTAATCTTGTGCATCAAATAAGTGTGTTTGTGTCATTTGATTAACATTATGTCATTTTCGTCCTCCCAAGGGTTACTGTAGTCCATTTAGGGATTTTAACAAATCCTATACATCTAGTAAATTTGTTTGTATCATTCAATTAACATTGAGGTCATTTTCTTCCTCCTCAGAATTATTCTAGTCCAACTAGGGGTTTTAACCAATCTTATGCAACCAATAAGTGTGTTTGTATTATTGAATTAACATTTAGGTCATTTTTGTCTCTCTATGGTTATTCTAGTCTAATTAGGGATTTAAATAATCACGTGCTTCCAATAAGTGTGTTTGTGTCATTTGATTAACATTTAGATCATTTTCAACCTCCTTAGAGTTATTCTAGTCCATTTAGGATGTTTAACCAATCTTGTGCCTCCACTAAGTGTGTTTGTGTCCTAGGATTAACATTTTGGTCTTTTTCGTCCTCCCTTTGGTTATTCTAGTCCATTTTTGGGTATTAACCAATCTATTACTTCCATCTAGTCTATTAAGGGTTTTAACCATTCATGTGTATCCTATAACTATGTTTCGTTGGACTTACATTTAGTTTATTTTTGTCCTCCCTAGGGTTATTCTAGTCCTTTTAAGATTTTTAACCAGTCTTGTACATCCTATTAATTGGTTTGTATCATTGGATTAACATTGATGTCGTTTTCGTCCTCCTTAAGGTTATTCTTATCCACTTAAGGTTTTTAACCAATTGTGCATCTTATATGTGTGTTTGTGATATTGGATTAACATTTAGGTCATTTACAACCTCACCATAGTTAAGTGTGAATATGCATCGAATTAGTGTGTTTGTCTCCTTCGATTAACATCTACGCCATCTTAATGCTCCCTATGGTTATTCTTGTCCATTTATGGTTTTTAATTAACCTTGTGCATTTAATTAGTTTGTTTGTGTTATTGAATTGTCATTTAGATCATTTTAGCCCTCCCTATGGTTATCCTAGTCCATTTAGGGTTATTCTCTATTATTTAGGGTTAACATTTTGATTATTTTTGTCCTCCTTTTGGTTATTCTAGTCCATTTAAGGTTTTTAACCAACCAAGTGCGTCGAACAAGTTCGTTTGTGTGATGGGATTAACAGGTAGGTCAATTTCTACCTCCATTGGGTTGTTCTTGTCCATTTAGGGTTTTTACTCGATCTTGTGCACTCAATAAGTTTGTTTGTGTTATTGGATTAATATTTAGGTAATTTTCTTTCTCCATAGGATTATTCTATTCTATTTTGGGGTATTAACCAATCTATTACTTCCAATTAGTTCGTTTGTGTCATTGGATTAACATTTACGTCATTTTCATTCTCCGAAGGATTATTCTAGTCCAAACAAGGTTTTTAACCATTCATGTGTATCCTATAAGTACGTTTGTGTCGTAGGATTTTCATTTAGGTCATTTTCCTCCTCCCTAGGGTTATTCTAGCCCAGTTAGTGTTTTTAACAAGTCTACTACATCCAATAAATTCGTTTGTATCATTGGATTAACATTGATGTCATTTTCGTCCTCCCTATGTTTTATCTAGTCCATTTAGGGATTTTAACCAATTTGTGCATCTTATAAGTGTGTTTATGAAATTGGATTAACATTTAGGTCACTTTCGTCCTCCCTAGAGTTATTCTAGTTCAATTAGGGTTTTTAACCAATAAGTGTGTTTGTGTCATTGAATTAACATTTAGGTCATTTTTGTCATCCCTATTGTTATTCTAGTCTTTTGAGGGTTTTTAATCAATCTTGTGCATCCAATAAGTGTCTATGTGTTATTTGACTAAAATTTAGGTCATTTTCATCCTCCCTAGAGTTAGTCTAGTCCATATAGGGTTTTTAACCGATCTTGTGCATCCAATAAGTGTGTTTGTGTCCTTGGATTAACATTTAGGTCATTTTTATCCTCCCTACGGTTATTCTAGTCCACTTATGGTTTTTTTTTTATTAATTTTGTGCATTCAATTATTTTGTTTGTGTCATTGAATTAACATTTAGATCATTTTAGTCCTCCCTCTTATTGTTCCAATCCATCCAGGATTTTTAACCAATCTAGTGCATTCAATAAGTTCATTTGTGTGATGTGATTAACATTTTTGTCATTATCTTCCTCCCTAAGGTTATTCTTGTCTAGTTAACGTTTTTAATTGATCTTGTGCACCCATTTATTTCGTTTGTTTCATTGGTTTAACATTTAGGTCATCTTCGTTCTCCCTATAGGTATTGTAGTCCATTTTGGGGTTTAAACCAATCTACTGTTTCCAATAAATTCGTTTGTGTCATTGGATTCACATTTAGGTCATTTTCCTCCCCCTTAGGGTTTTTCTTGTCCCTTTAGGGTTATTAACCATTCATGTGTATCCTATATGTATGTTTGTGTCACTAGATTTACATTTAGGTCATTTTCGTCCACCATTTCTAGTATATTTTGGGTTTTTAATAAATCTTTGCATCCAATAAGTGTGTTTGTGTCATTTGATTAACATTTCGGTAATTTTCATCCTCCCTAGACTTATTCTAGTCCATTAAGGATTTTTAACCGATCTTGTTCATCCAATAAGTGTGTTTGTGTCCTTGGATTAAGATTTAGGTCATTTCCATCCTCCCTAGGTTATTCTAGCCCATTTATGGGTTTGAATTAATCTTTTCTATCCAATTAGTTTTTTGTGTCATTGAATTAACATTTTAATTATTTTAGTCCTCCTTATGGTTATTCTAGTCCATTTAGGGTTTTAAATCAATCTAGTGCATCCAATAAGTTCATTTATGTGATGGGATTAACATTTATGTCGTTTTCTTCCTCTGTTGGGTTAATCTGGTCCTATTAGGCTTTTTAATCGATATTGTTTATCCAATATGTTTGCTTTTGTCATTGGATTAACATTTAGGTCATTTTTGTTTCCCTAGGATTGTTCTAGTCCATTTAGGGGTTTTCACCTGTCTATTGCTTCCAATAAGTTTGTTTGTGTCATTGAATTAACATTTAGGTCATTGTCATCCTCCTAATAATTAATCTAGTCGATTTATGGTTTTGAACCATTCATGTGTATCCTACAAGTATGTTTGTGATTTTTTTATTTATTAATTTTGCGCATCCAATTAGTATGTTTGTAATGTTGAATTAGCATTTAGATCATTTTAGTCCTCCTAATGATTATAATAGTGTCCATTTAAGATTTTTAACCAATCTAGTGCATTCAATAAGTTTGTTTGTGTGATGGGATTAACATTTAGGTCATTTTCTTCCTCTGTTGGGTTATTCTTGTCCTTTTAGGCTTTTTAATCGATCTTGTTTATCCAATAAGTTCGCTTGTGTCATTGGATTAACATTTAGGTCATTTTCGTTTCCCCAAGGATTGTTCTATTCCATTTAGGGGCTTAAACCTATCTATTGCTGCCAATAAATTCGTTTGTGTAATTGATTTAACATTTAGATCATTCTCGTCATCCTTAGTTATTCTAGTCCATTTAGGATTTTTAACCATTCTAGTGTGTCCTATAAGTATATTTGTTTAATTTGATTTACATTTATGTCATTTTTGTCCTACCTAAGGATATTGTAGTCCATTTAGGGCTTTTAACAAATATTGCGCATCCAATAAGTTCGTTTGTGTCATTAGGTTAACATTTAGGTCATTTTGTCCTCTTGAGGGTTATTCTAGCCCATTTACGGTTTTTAACAAATCTTGTGCTTCCAATAAGTGTGTTTGTGTCATTGGATTAACATTTAGGTCTTTTTTGTCCTCCATAGGGTTATTCTAGTCAAGTTATGGTTTTTAACCAATCTTATGCATTCTATAAGTATGTTTGTGTGATTTGTTTCACATTTACGTTATTTTCGTCCTCCCTAGAGTAATTGTAGTCCAATTAGGATTTTTAACCTATCTTATGCATCCAATAAGTGTTTTTGTGTCATTGGATTAAGATTTAGGTCATTTTTCTCATCCTTAACCTTATTATAATCCATTTATCATTTTTAACCAATCTCGCGTATCCAATAAGTTTGTTTGTGTCATTAGATTAACATTTAGGTCATTTTCGTTCTCCCTAGGGTTGTTGTAGTCCATTTAGGATTTATAACCAATCTTTGCATCAAATAACTTCATTTGTGTCATTTGATGAGCATTAACATCATTTTTTCCATCCTTAGGGTTATTCTAGTCCATTAACGATTTTCAACTGATCTTGTGCATCAAATAAGTTCGCTTCAATCATTGGATTAACATTTAGGTCATTTTCATGATCCCTTGTGTTTTTCTAGTCCGTTTAGTATTTTTAACGAATCTTGTGCATACAATATCTTCGTTTATTATTGTCCAATTACGAATTGTAAACAATCTTGTGTATCCAATAAGTTCGTTTGTGTCATTGGATTAACATTTAGCTCATTTTTGTCATCCATATTGTTATTCTAGTCTATTTAGAGCTTTTAACCAATCTTGTGCAACAATAAGTGTGATTGTGTCCTTGGATTAACATTTAGGTTATTTTAGTCCTCCCTATGGTTATTCTAGTCCATTTATGGTTTTTAACCAATCTAGTGCATCCAATTAGTCCAATTGTATGATGGGATTAATATATAGGTCATTTTCTTCTTCTCTATGGTTATTCTTGTTGATTTACGATTTTTAATCGATCTTGTGCACCGAATAAGTTCGTTTATCTCATTGGATTAACAATTAGGACATTTTCGTCCTCCTTAGGATTATTCTAGTCCATTTTGGGGTTTTAACAAATCTATTGCCTACAATGAGTTTATCCGTGTCATTGGATTAACATTTAAGTCATTTTTGTCCTACTATGGGTATCCTATAAGTACATTTGTCTCATTGGATTTATATTTAGGCCATTTTCTTCCTCCTTAGGGTTATTCTTCATTGCGTTAACATTTAGGTCATTTTCATCCTCCCTTGTGTTGTTCTAGTCTATTTAGGGTTTTTAACCAATCTTGTGCACACAATAAGTTTGTTTTCAGTGATTGGATTCACATTTAGGTCATTCTCGTCCTCCCTAGGTTATTCTAGTCTATTTAGGGTTGTAAACCAATTTTTAGTTCTCCCTAGGATTATTCTAGTCCATTTTGAATTAATACTTTAGAAATTTTCGTTCTCCCTAGGATTATTCTAGTCCATTTTGAATTAATACTTTAGACATTTTCGTTCTCCCTAAGATTATTCTAGTCGATTTTGGGGTTTTAACAACTCTATTGTTTCCAATTAGTTTGTCTGTGTCATTAGATTAATATTTTGGTCATTTTCGTCCTCCAATAAGTTTTTCATGTCGATTTAGGGTTTTTAATCAATTTGGTGTATCCTTTAAGTATGTTTGTCGCATTGGATTTACATTTAGATCATTTTCGTCCTCCCAAGGGTTATTCTTGTCCATTTAGGGTTTTTAACCAATCTTGTGCACCCAAAAAGCTCGTTTTTAAACATTGGATTAAAATTTAGCTCATTTTTGTCCTCCCTAGGGTTATTCTTTTCCATTTAGGGTTTTCAACCAATCTTGTGCATCACAAAAGTTTGCTTCTATCATTGGATTAACATTTATGTCATTTTCATCCTCCATTGTGTTGTTCTAGTCTATTTAGGGTTTTTAACCAATCTTGTGCATACATTAAGTTTATTTGTGTCATTGGATTAACATTTAGGTTATTTTCATCATCCGTAGGGTTATTCTTGTTCAATTATGGATTTTAATCAATCTTGTGTTTCCAATAAGTTCGTTTGTGTCATTGGATTAACATCTAGATCATTTTTGTCATCAGTATGGTTATTCTAGTCCATATATTGTTTTTAACCAATCTTGTGTATTCAATAAGTGTGTTTGTGTCATGTGATTATCATTTAAGTCATTTTCATTCTCACTAGAGTTATTCTAGTCCATTTGTTTGTGTTATGAATTAACATTTAATTCATTTTAGTCCTCCATATGGTTATTCTAGTCCATTTAGGGTTTTTAACCAATCTTGTGCATACACTATGTTTGTTTGTGTATTGTATTTACATTTAGGTCATTTTTGTCCTCCCTAGGGTTATTGTTATTCAATTATGGATTTTAAACAATCTTGTGTATCCAATAAGTTCGTTTGTGTCACTGGAATAACATTTAGGTCATTTTTGTTATCTGTATGCTTATTCTAGTATTTTTTGGGTTTTTAACCAATCTTGTGCATTCAATAAGTGTGTTTGTGTCATTTGATTGACATTTATGTCATTTTCATCCTCCCTAGAGTTATTCTAGTCCATTAATGGTTCGTTTGTGCCATTGAATTAACATTTAGATCACTTTATTTCACCCTATGGTTCTTCTAGTCCATTTAGGGTTTATAACCAATCTAGTGCATCCAAAATGTTTTTTTGTGTGATGGGATTTATATATTGATCATTTTCTTCCACCCTAGGATTATATCGTTGGATTAACACTAAGGACATTTTCGTTCTCCCTAGGATTATTCTAGTCCATTTTGGGGTTTTAACAACTTTATTGCTTCCATTTTGGGGTTTTAACAACTCTATTGACATTGGATTAACATTTAGGTCATTTTCGTCCTCCTATGGGATATTCTTGTCCATTTAGGGTTTTTAAAGACTCTTGTGTTTCAAATAAGTTTGTTTGTGTAATTGGATTAAGAATTATGTCATTTTCTTCATCTTGAGTGTTATTCTAGTGCATTTGGGATTTTTAACCAATCTTGTGCATCCAATAAGTTTCTTTGTGTCATTTGATTTACATTTTTAATCCTCCCTAGGCTTATGCTAGTCCATTTAGGGTTTTAACCAATCTTGTGCATCAATTAAGTGTGTTTGTGTCATTGGATTAGCAACTTGGTTATTTTCGTCCTCCCTAGGGTTATCCCAGTCTATTTAGCAACTTGGTCATTTTCGTCGTCCCTAGAGTTATTTAAGCCTATTTAGGGTTTTTATACAATCTTGTGCATGCAGTAAGTGTGTTTGTGTCATTAGATTAACAATTATGTCATTTTAATCATCCCTAGGGTTATTATAGTCCATTTATGGTGTTTAACCAATTTTGTTCATCCAATAAGTTCATTTGTGTCATTCGATTTACATTTTGGTAATTTTCGTCGTCCCAAGAGTTATTCTAGTTCATTTAGGGTTTTTAATCAATGTTATGCATCCAATAAGTGTGTTTATTTCATTGAATTTACTTTTAGGTCATTTTGATCCTTCCTAGGGTTATTCTAGTACATTTATGGTTTCTAACTAATCTTGTGTAATCTATAAGTGTGTTTCTATCAATTGATTAACATTTACGTCATTTTTGTCATCCCTAGGGTTATTCTAGTCCATTTAGGGATCTTAAACAATCTTGTCCATCCAAAAAGTTTATTTGTGTTAGTGGATTAACATTTAGGCCATTTTATTCCTCCCTAGAGTTATTCTAGCCCATTTATGGGTTTTAAACTATCTTTGCATATAATAAGTTAATTTGTGTCATTTGATGAGCAATGAGGTCATTTTTGTCATCCTTAGGGTTATTCTAGTCCATTTAGGGTTTTCAACCGATTTTGTGCATCACATACGTTTGCTTCTGTCATTGCGTTAACATTTAGGTCATTTTCATCCTCCCTTGTGTTGTTCTAGTCTATTTAGGGTTTTTAACCAATCTTGTGCATACGATAATTTTGTTTGTGTATTTGGATGAATATTTAGGTCATTTTCGTCCTTCCTAGGGTTATTCTTGTTCGATTACGGATTTTAAACAATCTTGTGTATCCAAGATAACTCTTCATCATATGCATATTTTCCCACTGTTTTAGTCTTATTTATCTTCAATCATTAGTTAAATTAAGGATTTATTTGATATATTTGGTTTATTTTTGCTCTTTGAATTAAGAAAATGTTGTGCTTTTACTTCAGTGATTAAGTAGGAATTTTTTGTAATTTTACATTGTGTTTTGTTTTAAGTGCAGTGCTGAATTTTGGTGAAAAATCAACATGACCTATGTGGAGTATTTAAGCCATATCTGGATTTCTAAATGTCCAATTAGAGTCAATCCAAGTGCTAATGAAAGCTAAGCTCTATATCTACAACTTGCATGAAGACACCGGATCCAAATTCAGAATCGAAAGATGAGAAAAATGCAAAATACGTGAGACAGCAGATGATGTGCGCCTAGAGCGCGCCCTGCACGCCTGAGGCACATTTCCAGCCATTCGGTACTGTTAATACGAGCCCGGAGCGCAAAGACCGCGCCAAGGGTGCGCGACGCGCATCAACATTCATAAAAATGCAATTTTTTACTGTTTAGGGATCTTTTTTACTCTTGGGAAGTGGGGAGACTTGTGCCCTAGCATTGAAACAAAAAGACAGCCGTTTCTAACGCCATTGGAGTAGTTTTATCAAGAATCATTCATGAATCCTTCTTGTAACTCTTCTGTAATCTCTATCTTTTGTATCTCTGTCATGAGTAACTAAATGCTATTTGTTAGGGATGAGTGTAACTAGATGAAACCCTTATTTTTCTGATTTGATTTCTAGTTATATGAATGTGTTTATTGAATTATTTTTCTCATCTCTGTGCTTAATGCTTTTTATTGCTTGATCAACATTAAAATGTTCAACGATTTGTATTTTGAAACGGAAGTGGACTTTATGAATGCTTGAGATGAGAAATTTATGAATTTGTAGTCTAGGGATAGATGCAGGTCATGAAATCAATTAAATTAGTTGCAAAGCAATAATTTACAAGAGAATTTCTATACGCTAATGCTTAATTCTAATCTTAAAGGTTCTGTCACTAAGACATTATGGCAAGAGTAATAAAGAGAATTCGGTAATAATTCAATAAAGGAATTCAGTAACTAGGATCAAATTAGACACCAAGGTTGGATTCGAAGTCAAACTCATCCTGACATTTTTCTCATTATAAAAGATCAATTTTATTACTGTTGTTAATTTCAAATATTATTTCAATCAACTTGGGAATCTTTTGTTCAATTTTAGTAATTAAATATAATTCAATAGTAAAACGCAATCCTTGAGTTCAACACTCAGTACTACCGTTTTATTATTACTTGCAACGATTCAGTACACTTGCTGAAACGCTATCAAGTTTTTGGCGCCGCTGCCGGGGATTGCCATATCATTATTGAATTTAAATTATTTACTTAATTGAAATTTTTTGCTCTGCAATAAAATTTTTGTTTTTTATTTTAGTTATTTATTTTTCCTTATTTTAAAACTCTTCATTACTCACAATCTGTCTAACCTTGTATGCAAGGCCAGTCCTCAGCTGAACTTATCTTTGATCCATAAATTGAAAAAACAGCGATAACACATAGAAAGGCAGCTCGAGAAAGGAGACAAAGGGAATGACATTTAGTAGTGGAAGAAGAGGTCTTGGGTGATTTTTTCATATTTACTGAGATGGCCGATCCAACACCACCAGAACGTACTCTCGGAGAGTATGGGAATCGAAATAGAAATTGTGCTCGATTACCCATTCATCACCAACCGGTTACAGTCAACTAGTTTGAAATCAGCCCCACTTTATACCGAGAGTTGAAGGAAATTCATTTTGCCGGTAGACATAATGAAGACGCCAATAGACATCTCACAAATTTCTTTGAATTATGTGAAACAGTAAAGGTGGATGGTTTGTCTGAGGAAGGAAAGAAAATGAAACTATTTCCATTTTCATTGATAGATGATGCTAAGGAGTGGCTTCTTTCATTCCCTGCCAACAGTATCACCACATGGGATGACCTTGAGGATAAGTTCTTGGAACAATATTTCCCCGCAGCGATGTTCGTTAGAAAAAGGCAAGAAATCGCCAGTTACAAACAGAAAGTGGGAGAATCTCTTCGTGACACTTACAGGAGGTTCAGAAACTTACTAGCCGGATGTCCTAGTCATGCTTATGATGACACTGCCCAAATGCAAATATTCTGTAATGGCTTGAGGTCGAGCACCAGAAGAATTACAAGACCGCAACAGAAGCACGAAAGATTATTGAGATCATGACATCAAATGAACAAATGATGTTGTATGACAGAAGTGGTGGGTCAACAAGTGGTGTATTGGAGTTGAATGTTATAGATGGGTTAGCTCCAAGAAGGTTATTATCGAAGATGGAAGAGGTTATCGCCACTGAGATAAAGAAGGGAATGGCAACTCTAAATATACAACCCCAAGTGGCCCCTATCAAATTACTAAAGAAGACTAGTTGTAACCTTTGTGGAGGAGCACAAAAAACTGGAGTTTATGAAGCACTGGATGACAATGAGGTAGAAGAACTAGAAGACGTGAATTTTGTGAGTAATAACAACAAGCAGAATAACCCCTACTCTAGTACGTACAATCCTGGTTGGAGAAATCATCCGAATTTTTCTTGGAGAGATCAACAAGGTGGATCTCAGGGTCAACAAGGAGCTTAAACAAACCAATTCCCACCTAGAAAGGCTGCTTGGGAGACTGCTATAGAGAAACTAGTTACAAGCACAAGTTCTTTCATTGAAGAGTCAAGAGCCGTCTAGAAAAATCACTCTGCATCAATAAAGAATCTTGAGACTCAAGTGGGTCAACTTGCTCAACAAATGGCACAAAGATCATCTGAAAATCTGTAGTGTTAATGTAGTGACCATAAGGAGTGTCAAGGTGAGTGAACAAGTACCACCTGAAGCCAAACAAAGTAGATGTACTTTGACTTCAACCCACCTGGAGGAAATGGTCACACCAATATCAGTTGAAGAGCACATCGCTATTGAAAAGAAGGAAGAACCTATGGTACAAAAAAGGGAACCACTGCCAAAACCAGAAATTCGACTTCCATTCCCTCAAAGATTAAGGTGGGAAGAAACTGAAAAACAATTTGGTAAGTTTCTTGATGTTTTTAAAAAATTACATATTAACATTCCTTTTGCAGAAGCACTAGAGCAGATGCCGACATATGCCAAGTTCATGAAGGAGATTCTGTCAAAAAAAAGAAAAATCAGAGGAGAAACAATTATGCTTACTGAAGAGTGTAGTGCTATATTAAAAAGGAAGTTACCACCGAAGCTCAAGGACCCTGGAAGCTTCTCAATCCCGTGCGCTATTGGAAATAGAACTTTTGGGAAGGCTTTGTGTGATCTTGGAGCTAGTGTGAGTCTGATGCCCCTTTCAATATACAAAAAATTGGGCATTGGAAAAGTCAAGAACACGTAACTGATGTTACAGTTTGCGGATCGCTCAATGAAACATCCCTACGGAGTGGTGGAAGATGTGTTGGTTAAAATGGGTAAGTTCATTTTTCCAGTATATTTCGTGGTACTAGATATGGAGGAAGACAACGACATTCCTTTGATTTTGGGGAGACCGTTCTTAGCAACAGGGAGAGCTATGATTGATGTAGCAGATGGCACCTTAACCTTAAAAGTAAATGAGGAAACTGTTACTTTTCACATTCTGAAAGCCATGGAACACTCAAACGAAAGAGAAGGGTGCAATCGAATCGAGATCTTAGATGAGATAGTCAATAAAGGAATTCAGTAACTAGGATCAAATTAGACACCAAGGTTGGATTCGAAGTGAAACTCATCCCTGACATTTTTCTCATTATAAAAGATCAATTTTATTACCGTTGTTAATTTCAAATATTATTTCAATCAACATGGGAATCTTTTGTTCAATTTTAGTAATTAAATATAATTCAATAGCAAAACGCAATCCTTGAGTTCAACACTCGATACTACCGTTTTATTATTACTTGCAACGATTCAGTACACTTGTTGAAACGCTATCAATCCAATAAGTTCGTTTGTGTCAATGGATTAAGATTTAGCTCATTTTTGTCATTCGTGTGGTTATTTTAGTCCATTTAGGGTTTTTAACCAATTTTGTGCATTCTATAAGTGTATTTGTGTCATTTGATTAACATTTAGGTCATTTTCATCCTCCCTAGAGTTATTGTCATCCATTGAAGATTTTTAACAATTCCTGTGCATCCAATAAGTGTGTTTGTGTCCTTGGATTAACATTTATGTCATTTTCATCCTCCCTAGGGTTATTTTAGTCCATTATGGTTCTTAATTAATCTTGTGTATACAATTAGTCCGTGTGTGTCATTGAATTGACATTTAGATCATTTTAGTACTTCGTATGGTTATTCTAGTCCATTTATGGTTTTTAACCAGTCTAGTGCATCCAATAACTTTGTTTGTGTGATGGGAATAATATTTAGATCATTTTCTTCCTCCCTAGGGTTATTGTCGTTCATTTAAGATTTCTAATCGGTCTTGTGCACTGAATAAGTTCTTTTATGTTATTGGATTAACACTTAGGACATTTTGGTTCTCTCTAGGATTATTCAAGTCCATTTCGTGGTTTTAACAACTCTATTGCTTCCAATAAGTTTGTCCGTTTCATTGGATTAATATGTAGGTCAGTTTCGTCCTCCTGTGGGTTATTCTTGTCCATTTAGGGTATTTAACCAATCTTGTGTATCCTATGAGTATGTTTGTCTCATTGGATTTACATTTAGGTCACTTTCATCCTCCCCAGGGATATTCGTGTCCATTTAGGGTTTTTAACCAATCTTGTGCACCCAATAAGTTCGTTGTAAGTCATTGGATTAACATTTAGGTTATTTTATTCCTTCCTATGGTTATTCTAGTCTATATTAGGTTTTTTAACCAAGCTAGTGCATCCAATAAGTTCGCTTGTGTAATGGGATTAATATTTATATCATTTTCTTCCTCCTTAGGGTTATTCTTGTTCATTTAGGATTTTTAATCGATCTTGTGCACCAAATCAGTTCATTTATGTCATTGGATTAACACTTTGGACATTTTCGTTCTCCTTAGGCTTATTCTAGTCCATTTTGGGGTTTTAAACACTCGATTGCTTCCAATACATTTGTCTGTTTTATTGGATTAACATTTAGGTCATTTTCGTCCTCCTATAGGTTATTCTTGTTTATTTAGGGTTTTTAACCAATCATGTGTGTCCTATAAGTATGTTTGTCTCATTAGATTTACATTTAGGTCATTTTCGTCCTCCATAGGGTTATTCTTGACCATTTAGTGTATTTAACAAATCTTGTGCACCCAATAAGTTCGTTTTTAGTCATTGGATTAACTTTTAGGTCATTTTTGTCCTCCTATACGTTATTCTTTTCTATTTATGGTTTTTAACCAATCATGTGTATCCTATAAGTATGTTTGTCTCATTGGATTTACATTTAGGTCATTTTCGTCCTCCATAGGGTTATTCTTGACCATTTAGTGTTTTTAACCAATCTTGTGCACCCAATAAGTTGGTTTTAGTCATTGGATTCACTTTTAGGTCATTTTTGTCCTCCCTAGGGTTATTATAGTCTATTTAGGGTTTTCAACCGATCTTGTACATCACATAACTTTGCTTCTGTATTGATTAACATTTAGTTCATTTTCATCCTTCTTTGTGTTGTTCTAGTCTATTTAGGGTTTTTAGCAAATCTTGTGCATACAATAAGTTTCATTGTGTCATTGGATTAACATTTATGTCATTTTCGTCCTCCCTAGTGTTATTCTGGTTCAGTTAAGGATATTAAACAATTTTGTGTATCGAATATGTCTGTTTGTGTCATTTGATTAACATTTATGTCATTTTCATCCTCCTTAGAGTTATTCTTGTCCATTTAGGATTTTTAACCAATCTTGTGCATCCAACAAGTGTGTTTGTTTCCTTGGATTACAAATTAGGTCATTTTCATCCTTCCTAGGGTTATTCTAGTCCATTTATGGTTCTAAATTAAACTTTTCCATCCAATTAGTTCGTTTGTCATTGAATTAACATTTAGATCATTTTAGTCCTCCCTATGGTTATTCTAGTGCATTTAGGGTTTTTAACCAATCAAGTGCATCCAAAATGTTCGTTTGTGTGATGGGATTAATATTTAGATCATTTTCTTCCTCCCTAGGTTTATTCTTGTTCATTTAGGATTTTTAATCGATTTTGTACATCGAATAAGTTTGTTTATTTCATTGGATTAACACTAAGGACATTTTCGTTCTCCCTAGGATTTTCTAGTCTATTTTGGGGTTTTAACAATTCTATTGCTTCCAATAAGTTTGTCTATGTCATTGGATAAACATTTTGGTCATTTTCGTCCTCCCTAGAGTTCTTTTAGTCCATTTATGGTTCTTAATTAATCTTGTGCATCCAATTAGTTCATTTGTGTCATTGAATTAACATCTAGATCATTTTAGAACTCCCTATGGTTAATCTAATCAATTTAGGAGTTTTAACCAATATAGTGCGTCCAATAAGTTTGTTTGTGTGATGGGATTAATATTTAGATCATTTTCTTTCTCCCTAGCATTATTCTTGTTCATTTAGTATTTTTCATCGATCTTGGGCACTGAATAAGTTCATTGATGTTATTGGATTAACAATTAGGACATTTTCTTTCTTGCTAGGATTATTCTAGTCCATTTTGGGGTTTTAACAACTCTATTGCTTCCTATAAGTTTGTCTGTGTCATTGGATTAACATTTAGGTTATTTTTGTCCTCCTATGGGTTATTCTTGTCCATTTAGGGTTTTTAACCAATCTTACGTATCCTATAAGTATTTTTGTCAAATTGGTCTTACGTTTAGGTCATTTTCGTTATCCCTAGGGTTATTCTAGTCCATTTAGGCTTTTTAACTAAGTTTTTGAATTCTATAAGTGTGTTTGTGTTATTCGATTAACATGTAGATTATTTTCGTATTCCTTAGGGTTATTCTAGTGGATTAGGTGTTTTTCACCAATCTTGGGCATCCGATAAGTGTGTTTGTGTCATTGGATTAACAATTAGGTCATTTTCATCCTCCCTTGGGTTAATCTAGTTCATTTAATGTCTTTAACTAATGTTGTGCACCCAATAAGAGTGTTTGTGTCATTCGATTAACATTTAGGTCTTTTTTGTCCTAACTAGGATTATTCTTGCCAATTTAGGGTTTTAAACCAATATTGTGCATCCAATAAGTTCGTTTGTATCATTGGATTAACATTGAAGTCATTTTCGTCTTCCCTAGGGTTATTCTAGTTCATTTTAAGTTTTTAATTAATCTGTGTATTCTATAAGTGTGTTTTGGTCATTTGATTAACATTTAGGTCATTTTCATCCTACTAGTTGGTTGTATGACCTCTGATGTTAGGAAATTATATGCAAGGTTACAAACAAAGAAATCCAATTTTTCCGAAGTATTGAAATTAATATCGAAACCAACGTGATCAATATTATTCCAATTCAAATGTGATAAATTCTAACCTTAACAAGATTGTCAATTTACAGAATTTATTCTGGACCAAAGATTGCATGTAAAACAATACAAGTGTACACATACAATGCTCATTCAAAATATCAAACAAGACAGAATTTTGCTAACACATACATTCAAAATTAAGCTTTCATGCAATATTGAAATAAAGAGAAAGGGTAAGAGAATTGTGCACCAAGATTTATACTGGTTCAGCTGTCAGTATGACAGCCTACATCCAGTCCTGAAATCGAACCGATTTCAGCCTTTTTCCAATAGAATCGTCTAGAGTATATTTTACAGATTGTCCAGCTCACACAAGGCCTATCTATCCAACTTTCTCGCTTCTATTACATAGCCACCGTATCCCTCGAGTTAATCGCCAAACTCTCCCAAGATAACGATGAAGCTTCTTCTTGATGAACACCCTCACCAACGAGGATAGCCACCAGTTTCTATACCGGGTTTTTTATAATTTTCTTTACAATTGTTGTTTTCAGAAGTGATAAAAGATCAAAGATCATTTAAGAAGGCGACTCAATCACACTATGACATTCACACAATAAGGATTTGCCAAACGAATTATTTCTCTCAAAGTGTTGTGAAAACATGTGTGAAAATAATTGTTTCAAGTGTGTCAAAAGTTATTCAAAGGCATATCAAAGTTATTTCAAAGTTATGAGAAAAAGTGATTTGAGTCAGCTTATATATGTTTAAGAAAAACAACAGTAAAATCGATTCCACAATCGATTTTATAAAGGTTTAAAAACAGCTTAATCGATTGCCTAATCGATTATCGTGTTTCTTGTTTTTCTTGGTTCTTGAAAATATATGAATGAATCGATTTGCCAATCGATTCTTTTAATGCTTAAATTAGAAACATAAGCATGTTCATATCAGAATCGATTGAGTAATCGATTATAGGTGTTTTGTTCAAACAACGAGATGAAAACAATCGATTACGCAGTCGACTCATATTTACTCATAATTGATTTGGCAGTTCGCTGATGTAACACAAAACTTTAAGCTAATCGATTTGCCAATCGATTGAACTGACCACAGTGACTCAAACATTTTGCTTCAATCGATTCGTCAACCGATTGTACTAGTCTCAGTGATTCAGATAGTTTACTTCAATCGATTTGTCAATCGATTTGGCTTGTAACAGTGGCTCAGCCATTTAGTTGAAAATCAATGTGCCAATCGACTAGAGCATGCTTCTGACATATGATTAAACATTTCATTTTCCCAATCGATTAGTATATATCTTGCAAGTTAAGAAACAAATTTCAATTGATGTCCCAATCGATTTGATTGAACACAAAGGCTAAGTCTGATAAAAAGCTTTTTCACAATCGATTTGCCAATCGATTGTTTCAGTAAGTGATTCTCTCTGTGACTCAAAAATTCGATTACTCAATTGATGTTCCAATCGATTGTTTAATCGATTTGTTGATTATAGAGGCCAAGTCTGATGAAAAAGAGTTTTCTGAATCGATTTGCCAATCGATTTGCAAAGTATTAGCTTCGCTCTGTAAGTCACAAAATCGATTTTTCAATTGACGTGCCAATCGATTGTCCAATCAATTGGTTTAAACCCAGAGTTCAGGTTTCACTAAAAACCTTTAAGTAATCGATTTCCTAATCGATGTACTTAGTGAAAACTCTAATTCTGAGTCAAGCAATCGATTGCATAATGGATTTAGCAATAGACTTGCTAATCGATTTGTTTACTTGTTTATTTAAATATTTCATTTTTAATTTGGCAAATACTTAAGCATGAAATCACATGGATGAGTAACTACTATAACCACTAATGACACTAGATAGAATCGCATCCAGCTCATTCTTTACTTTTTGCTTGATTCCTTGTGTTCCAAGCTTGTGTCCAAGTGTATAGTGTTTACTTGATTTTCCTAAAATGTAACTCGGTTTAAACTTTTAGTTTTATCAAATGATGCATGAACATTGTATGTTTGTTAATTATGTCAAAATCATGATCAGGAGGACTTATGTCTAACACAACCTAGTGTTAGTCTAGTCCAATTAGGATTTTTAAACATATTTGTGTTTCCAATAAGAGTGTTTCTGTCTTTCGATTAACATTTAGGTAATTTTTGTCATCCCTATTGTTATTCTAGTCTATTTAGGGTTCTTAAGCAATCTTGGGTCCAATAAGTTCGTTTGTGTCATTGAATTAACATTTAGGTCATTTTACTCCTCCCTAGGGTTACTCTAGTCCATTTATGGTTTTAAATCGATGTTGTGCATCCAATAAGTTTGGTTGTGTGATTAGATTAATATTTAGCCCATTTTCTTTCTCTTGAGGGTTATTCTACTACATTTGGGGTTTTTAAGCAATCTTGTGCATCCGATAAGCTTGTTTGTGTCATTGGACTAACATTGAGATCATTTTCGGTCTCCCTAGGGTTATTCTAGTTCATTTAAGGTTTTTAAATAATCTTGTGCACCAAATACTTCGTTTGTAACATTTAGTTCATTTTCGTTCTCCCTAGGATTATTCATGTCCATTTTGGGGTTTTAACCAATCTATTTATTTCAGTATGTTTGTTTGTGTCATTGGATTAACATTTAGATCATTTTCGTCCTACTTAGGGTTATTCTAGTACATTTAGGGTTTTTAACCATTCTTGTGTATCCTATAAGTATATTTGTGCCATTGGATTTTAATTTAAATCATTTTGGTCCTCCCTTGGGTTATTCTATTCCACCTAGGGTTTTTAACCAATTTTGTGCTTTCTATACGTGTGTTTGTGTCATTGAATTTACATTTAGGTTACTTACGTCCTCCCTAGGCTTATTCTAGTGCATTTAGGGTTTTTAACAAATCTTGTGCGTCCAATAAGTTTGTTTGTGTCAATGGATTAACAATTAGGTCATTTTTGTCCTCCCTTGGGTTGTTATAGTCCATTTAGATTTTTTAATCATGCGCAACCAGTAATTGTTTTTGTGTCATTGGATTAACATTTAGGTCATTTTCGTCCTCACTAGGGTTATTCTAGTTCATTTAGAGTTTTTAAGCAATCTTGTTTATCCAATAAATTCGTTTGTGTCATTGGATTAACATTGGGATCACTTTTGTCCTCTGTAGGGTTATTCTAGTTTATTAAGGGTTTCTAACCAACATGTGCATCCTATAAGTGTGTTTGTGAAATTGGATTAACATTTAGGTCATTTTCGTCCTCCCTAGGGTTATTCTTGTTCACATGCGGATTCTAAACAATGTTACCCAATAAGTTAGTTTGTGTTATTGGATTAACATTTAGCTCATTTTTGTCATTTGTATTGTTATTATAGTCCATGTAGGGTTTTCAACCAATCTTGTGCATCCAATAAACGTGTATGTGTCATTTGATTAACATTTATGTAATTTTCATCCTCCCTAGAGTTATTCTAGTCCATTTAGGATTTTTAATCAATCTTTTGCATCCAATAAATGTGTTTGTGTCCTTGGATTAACATTTTGATCATTTTAGTCCTCTTATGGTTATTCTAGTCCATTTAAGGTTTTTAACCAAAGTAGTGCATCCAATAAGTTTTATTTGTGTGATGGGATTAAAATTTCGGTTATTTTCTTGCTCCCTAGGTTTATTCTTGTTCATTTAGGATTTAAATCGATCTTGTGCACTAAATAAGTTTGTTTATAACATTGGATTAACAATTAGAACATTTTTGTTCTCCCTAGGATTATTCTAGTCCATTTTTGAGTTTTAACAATTCTATAGCTTCCAGTAAGTTTGTCTGTGTCCTTGGATTAACATTCCGGTCATTTTCTTCCTCCAATGGGTTATTCTTGTCCATTTAGGGTTTAACCAAACTTGTGCATCCAATAAGTTTGTTTGTATCATTATATTAACATTTAGGTCATTCTAGTCCATTTAGGGTGTTTCACCAATCGTGTGCATCCAATAAGTCCGTTTGTGTAATTTGATTAACATTGCGGTCATTTTTGTCATCCCTAGGGTTATTCATTTCCATTTAGGGTTTTTAACCGATCTTGTGCATCAATTAAGTGTTGTTTGTGTCATGGAATTAACATTGAGGTCATTTTATTCGTCCCTAGGGTTGTTATAGCCCATTTCGAGTTATAACCAAACTTGTGCATCGAATAAGTTCATTTGTGTCATTTGATTAACATTTAGGTCATCTTTGTCCTACCTAAGGTTATTCTAGTTCATTTAGGGTTTTAAACCAATCTTGTGCATCCAATATGTTCATTTTCATCCTCCTTAGGATTTTTAACCATACTTGTGCATCCTATAAGTATGTTTGTGTCATTGGATTTACATTTAGGTCATTTTCGTCCTCCCAAGGGTGATTCTAGTCCATTTAGGGTTTTTAACAAATCTTGTGCATCTAATAAGTTCATTTGTGTCATTGCATTAACATTTAAGTCATTTTCGTTGTCGTGAGGGTTATTCTAGTCTATTTAAGGTATTTAATCAATCTTGTGCATCCAATAAGTGTGTTTGTGTCATTGGATTAACATTTAGGTCATTTTTGTCAATCCTAGGTTTATTCTAGTCCATTTCGGCTTGTTATCCAATCTTGTACATTAAATTAGTTCGTTTGTTTCAATCGATTAATATTTAGGTCATTCTCGTCATTCTTAGGGTTATTTTAGTCCATTTAAGGTTTTTAATAATTCTTGTTGATCCTATAGGTATGTTTGAGTCGTTCGATTTACATTTAGGTCATTTTTGTCCTCCCTAGTGTGATTCTAGTCCATTTAGGGTTTTTTCAATAAATCTTTGCATCCAATAAGTTCGTTTCTGACATTGGATTAACATTTAGGTAATTTTTGTCCTCATTTAGCTTATTCTAATCCATTTAGGGTTTTTAACCAATCTTATATATCCAATAAGTTCGTTTGTGTGATTGGACTAATATTTGGGTCATTTTTGTCCTCGTAAAGGTTATTCTAGTCCGTTTAAGGTTGTTAACCCATCTCGTGCATCCAATAAGTTAGTTTGTGTCATTGGATTAACATTTAGGTCATTTTCGTCCTCCTTAGGGGTATTCTAGTTCATTTAGGGTTTTTAACCAATTTTGTGAATTCTATAAGTGTGTCTGTGTCTATGAATTTGCATTTAGGTGATTCTCATCATCCCTATGGTTATTCTAATCCATTTAGGTATTTTAACCATTCTTGTGCATCCTATAAGTATGTTTGTGTAATTGGGTTTACATTTAGGTCATTTTCGTCGTCTTGATGGTTATTCTTTTCCATTAAGGTCATTTCCGTCCTCCCTAGGGTTATTCTATTCTATTTAAGGTTTTTAATCAATCTTGTGCCTTCAATAAGTTCGTTTGTGTTATTGAATTAACAATTAGGTCATTTTAATCCTCCTTAGCGTTATTATATTCCATTTAGAGTTTTTAACCAATCTTGTACATCCAATAAGTTTGTTTGTGTAATTGTATTAACATTTAGGTCAATTTCATCCTCCCTAGCGTTATTCTAGTCCATTTAGAATTTTTAACTAATCTTGTGCATTCAATAAATTTGTTTGTGTCATTTGATTAATAGTTAGGCCATTCTCGTCATCCCAAGAGTTATCCTAGTCTATTTAGGGTTTTAAACCATTGTTATGCATCCTATTAGTATGTTTGAATAATTGGATTTACATTTAGGTCATTTTTGTCCTTCGTAGGGTGATTCTAGTCCGCTTTGGTTTTTAACGAATCTTGTGCATTTAATAAGTTCGTTTGTGTCATTGGATTAACATTTAGGTCATTTTCGTCCTCTTGAGGGTTATTCTAGTTTATTTAGGGTTTTTAATCCATCTTGTGCATCCAATAAGTGCGTTTGTGTCATTGGATTACATCTTGGTAATTTTCTTCCTCCCTACGGTCATTTTAGTTCCATTAGAGTTCTTAACAATTTTTGTTTATCCAATATGTTTATTTGTATCATTTGATTTACATTTAGGTCATTCTCTTCGTCCAAAAGCTTTTTCTTGACCATTTAGGGTTTTTAACCTTTCTTGTGCATCTTATAAGTAGGTTTGTGTCATCGGATTATTGGTCATTTTCATCATCCCTAGTGTTATCCTAGTCTATTTAGGGCTTTTTACCATTCTATTGCATCCTATAAGTATGTTTTAGTTATAGGATTTACATTTAGGTCATTTTTGTCCTCTATAGGGTCATTCTAGTCCATTTAGCATTTTTAACCAATCTTGTGCATCTAATAAGTTTCTTTCATGTCATTGGATTATCATTTAGGTTATTTTCATCCTCCTGAGGGTTAGTCTAGTCCATTTAGGGTTTTTAACCAATCTTGAGCATCCAATAAGTTCGTTTATGTCATTGGATAAAGATTTAGGTCATTTTCGTCCTCCCTAGCATTATTCTAGTCCATTTAGAGTTTTTGCCAATCTTGTGCATTCAATAAATTTGTTTGTGTCATTTGATTAATATTTAGGCCATTCTTGATATCCCTAGAGTTACTCTAGTCCAAATAGGGTTTTTAACCATTCTTGTCCATCCTATAAGCATGTTTGTGTCATTGGATTTACATTTAGATAATTTTCATCCACATGAGGATTATTCTAGGTTTATTCTAGTCCATTTTAGGTTGTTAACCAATCTTGTGCATTGAATAAGTTCATTTGTTTTATTCGATTAACATTTAGGTGATTCTCTTCATTCATTGGGTTATTTTAGTCCATTTAAGGTTTTTAATAATTCTTGTGGATCCTATTGGTATGTTTGAGTCGTTAGATTTACATTTAGGTCATTTTTGTCCTCCCAAGTGTGATTCTAGTCCATTTAGGGTTTTGCAATAAATCTTTGCATCCAATAAGTTCGTTTCTAACATTGGATTAACATTTAGCTAATTTTTGTCTTCATTAGGCTTTTTCTAATCCATTTTGGGTTTTTAACCAATCTTGTGCATCCAATAAGTTTGTTTGTGTCATTGGATTAACATATAGGTCATTTTCGTCCTCCTTAGGGTTTATCGTTTCCATTAAGGTCATTTTCGTCCTCTTGGGAGTTATTCTAGTCCATCTAGGTATGTTTGAGTCGTTCGATTTACATTTAGGTCATTTTTGTCCTCCCTAGTGTGATTCTAGTTCATTTAGGGTTTTTCAATAAATCTTTGCATCCAATAAGTTCGTTTCTAACATTGGATTCACATTTAGGTTATTTTTGTCTCCATTAGGCTTATTCTAATCCATTTTGGGTTTTTAACCAATCTTGTGCATCCAATAAGTTTGTTTGTGTCATTGGATTAACATATAGGTCATTTTCGTCCTCCTTAGGGTTTATCTTTTCCATTAAGGTCATTTTCGTCCTCTTGGGAGTTATTCTAGTCCATTTAGGGTTTTTAACCAATCTTGTGCATAAAATAAGTTCGTTTGTGTCATTGGATTAACATTAAGGTCATTTACATCCTCATGAGGGTTATTCTAGTCCATTAAGTTTTTTAAACCATTCTTGTGCGTCCAATAAGTTCGTTTGTGTAATTGGATTAACATTTAGGTCATTTTCGTCCTCCCTAGCGTAATTCTAGTCCATTTAGGGTTTTTAACCAATATTGTGCATTCAATAAATTTGTTTGTGTGATTTGATTAATATTTAGGCCATTCTCGTCATCCCTAGAGTTATCCTAGTCCATTTAGGGTTTTTATCTATTCTTGTCCATCCGATAAGTTCGTTTGTGTTATTGGATTAACATTTAGATCATTTTCGTCCTCACTAGGGTTATTCTAGTTCATTTGGTGTTTTTAAGCAATCTTGTTTATCCAATAAATTCGTTTGTGTCATTGGATTAACATTGAGGTCACTTTTGTCATCCGTAGGGTTATTCTAGTTTATTAAGGGTTTGTAACCAACATGTTCATCCTCCTTAGCGTTATTCTATTCCATTTAGAGATTTTAACCAATCTTGTGCCTCCAATAAGACCGTTTGTATTAATGGATAAACATTTAGGTCAATTTCGTCTTCCCTAGCGTTATTCTATTCCATTTCGAGTTTTTAACCAATCTTTTGCATTCAATTAATTTGTTTGTGTCATTTGATTATTATTTAGGCCATTCTCCTCTACCCTAGATTTATCCTAGTCCCTTTAAGGTTTTTAACCATTGTTGTGCATCCTATAAGTATGTTTAAGTCTCTGGATTTACATTTAGGTCATTTTCGTCATTTGTAGGGTGATTCTAGTCCATTTCAGATTTTTAACCATTTTTTGCATTTAATAAGTTTGTTCATGTTATTGGATAAACATTTAGGTCATTTTCGTCCTCTTGAGGGTTATTCTAATTTATTTAGGGTTTTTAACCCATCTTGTGCATCCAATAACTGCGTTGTGTCATTGGATTAACATCTAGGTCGTTTTTCGTCCTCCCTAGGATCATTTTAGTTCCTTTAGTGTTTTTAACAAATTTTGTGTATCCAATATTTTATTTGTGTCATTTGAGAAACATTTAGGTCATTTTCCTAGTCCCAAAGCTTATTCTTCACCATTTAGGATGTTTAACCATTCTTGTGCATCTTATAAGTATGTTTGTGTCATTGGATTATAGGTCAATTTCGTATTACCTAGAGTTATCCTAGTCTATTTAGGGTTTTTAACCATTATTGTGCATCCTATAAGTATGTTATAGTTATTGGATTTACATTTAGGTTATTTTTGTCCTACGTATGGTGATTCTAGTCCATTTAGCATTTTTAATCAATCTTGTGCATCCATTAAGTTCCTTCGTGCCATTGGATTATCATTTAGGTCATTTTCGCTCTCCTGAGGGTTATTCTAGTCCATTTAGGGTTGTCCATTTAGGGTTTTTCACCAATGTTGTGCATCCAATAAGTTCGTTTGTGTCATTGGATTAACATTTAGGTCATTTTATTCCCCTTGAGGGTTATTCTAGTTCATTAAGTTTTTTAAACCAATCTTGTGCATCCAATAAGTTTGTTTGTTTTATTGGATAACATTTAGGTCATTTTCATCCTCCCTAGCGTTATTCTAGTACATTTTGAGTTTTTAACCAAACTTGTGCAATCAATAAATTAGTTTGTGTCATTTGATTAATCTTTAGGCGATTCTCGTCATCCTAGAGATATCCTACTCAATTTAAGATTTTTAACCATTCTTGTCCATCCTATAAGTTCATTTGTGTTATTGGATTAACATTTAGGTCATTTTCATCCTCCCTAGCGTTATTCTTGTCAATTTAGTGTTTTTAACGAATCTTGTGCATCCAATAATTGCATTTGTGTTATTGGATTAACATTTAGGTCATTGTCTTTGTCCCAAAGCTTATTCTTGACCATTTAGGGTTTTTAACTATTCTTGTGGATCCTATAAGTATGTTTGTGTCATCGGATTAAAGGTCATTTTCGTCATCCCTAGGGTTATCCTAGACTATTAAGGGTTTTTAATCATTCTTGTGCATCCAATAAGTTCCTTCTTGTCATTGGATTATCAATTAGGTCATTTTCGTCCTCTTGAGGGTTATTCTAGACTATTTAAGGTTTTTAACCAATCTTGTGCATCCAATAAGGTCATTTTTGTAATTGGATTAACATTTAGTTCATTTTCGTCCTCTTAAGGGTTATTTTAGTCCTCCCTAAGCTTATTCTTGACCATTTAGAGTTTTTAACCATTCTTGTGCATCCTCTAAGTATGTTTGTGTCATTGGATTATAGGTCATTTTCGTCATCCCTAGAGTTATCCTAGTCCATTAAGTGTTTTTTTTTACCATTATTTTGAATCCTATAAGTATGTTTGAGTTATTGGATTTACATTTAGGTCATTTTCGTCCTTCGTAGGGTCATTCTAGTTTATTTAGGATTTTTAACCAATCTTGTGCATCCAATAAGTTCGTTCGTGTCATTGGATTATCATATAGGTCAATTTCGTCCTCCTAAGGGTTATTCTTTGCCATTTAGGGTTTTTCACCAATCTTGTGCATCCAATAAGTTCGTTTGTGTCATTTGATTAACATTTAAATCATTTTTTGTCCTCTTGAGGGTTATTCTAGTTCAATAAGGTTTTTTTAACTAATCATGTGCATCCAATAAGTTCGTTTGTGTTATTGGATTTACATTAAGGTCAATTTCGTCCTCCTTAGCGTTATTCTAGTCTATTAAGGGTTTTAACCAATCTTGTGCTTCCAATAATATCATTTGTGTTATTGGATTAACATTTAGGTCATTTTCGTTTTCCTTAGGGTTATTCTAGTCCATTAAGGTTTTTTAAGCAATCTTTTGTCTCTAATAAGTTCCTTTTTGTTATTGGATTAACATTTAGGTCGTTTTTGACCTCCCTAGCCTCATTCTTGTCCATTTAAAGTATTAAACCAATCTTGTGCATCCAATATGTTCGTTCGTGTTATTGGATTACCATTTAGGTCATTTTCGTCCTCCTTATCGTTATTCTAGTACATTTGGAGTTTTTAACCAAACTTGTGGATCCAATAAACTCATTTGTGTCATTTGATTAATTTAGGCCATTATCGTCACCCCTAGAGTTATTCTAGTCAATTAATGGTTTTTAACCATTCTTGTCCATCCTATAAGTATGTTTGAGTCATTCGATTTACATTTAGGTCATTTTCCTCCTCACTTGGGCGATTATAGCCCGTTTAAGATTTTTAACCAATCTTGCGTATTTAATAAGTTTGTTTATGTCATTGGATTACCATTTAGGTCATTTTTGTCCTCCTGAGGGTTATTCTAGTCCATTTAGGATTTTTAACCAATCTTGTGCATCCAATAAGTTCGTTTGTGTCATTGGATCTAGGTTATTTTCGAACTCCCTAGGGTTATTTTAGTCCATTTAGGATTTTTAACAAATTTTGGGTATCCAATAAGTTCGTTTGTACCAATTGATTAACATTTCAGTCATTATCCTCGTCTCTAAGCTTTTTCTTGACCATTTAGGGTTTTTAACCATTCTTTTGCACCCTATAAATTTGTTTGTGTCATTGGATTATAGGTCAATTTCGTCATCCCTAGAGTTATTCTACTCCATTTAGGATTTTTAACCATTGTTGTGCATCCTATAAGTATTTTTGAGTTATTGGATTTACATTTAGGTCCTTTTCGTCCTTCGTAGGGTGATTCTAGTCAATTTAGGATTTTTAACTAATCTTGTGCATTCAGTAAGCTTGTTCGTGTTATTGGATTAACATTTAGGCATTTTCGTCCTCTTGAGACCTATTCTCGTACATTTAGGATTTCTAACCAATCTTGTGAATCCAATAAGTTCGTTTGTGTCATTGGATTAACATTAAGGTCATTTTCGTCCTCTTGAGGGTTATTCTAGTACGTTAAGGTTTTTTAACCAATATTGTGCATCCAATAAGTTTGATTGTGTTATTGGATTAAAATTTAGGTCATTTTCGTCCTCCCTAATGTTATTATAGACCATTTAGAGTTTTTAACTAATCTTGTGCATCCAAGAAGTTCGTTTGTGTTATTGGATTAACATTTTGGTCATTTTCGACCTCCCTAGCCTTATTCTAGTCCATTTAGAGTCTTTAATCAATCTTTTGCATTCAATAAATTCGTTTGTATCATTTGATTGATATCTAAGCCATTCTCGTCATCCCTAGAGTTATCCTATAAGTCTGTATGAGTCATTAGATTTACATCTAGGTCATTTCCATCCTCTATATGGTGATTCTAGTCCATTTAGGATTTTTAACCAATCTTGTGCATCCAATAAGTTCGTTCATGTAATTGGATTAACATTTTGGTATTTTTTGTCCTCCTAAGGGTTAGTTTAACCCATCTAGGGTTTTAACCAATCTTTTGTATCCAATAAGTTTGTTTGTGTCATTGGATTAATATTTAGGTCATTTTCGTCCTACTAAGGGTTATTCTAGTCCATTAAGGTTTTTTAACCAATCTTTTGCATCAAATAATTTCGTTTGTGTTACTGGATTAACACTTAGGTCCTTTTCATCCTCCCTAGCGTTATTCTAGTCCATTTAGAGTTTTTAACCAATCTTGTGCATCCAAGATGTTCGTTGGTGTTACTGGATTAACATTTAGTTCAATTTCGTCCTCCCTACCGTTATTAAAGTCCATTTAGAGTTTTTAACCAATCTTGTGCATTCAATAAATTCGTTTGTGTCATTTGATTAATATGTAAGCCATTCTAATCATCCCTAGAGTTATTGTAGTCCATTTAGGGTTCTTAACCATTATGTGCGTCATGTAAGTATGTTTGTATCGTTGGATAAACAATTAGGTCAATTTCTTCCTGCCTAGGCTTACTCTATTCCATTTATTGTTTTTAACCAATATTTTTGCATCCAATAAGTTCGTTTATGTCATTGGATTAACATTTAGGTCATTTTCATCCTATTGAGGGTTATTCTAGTCCAATTAGGTTTTTTAACCAATCTTGCATATCCAATAAGTTGGTTTGTGTCATTGGATTATCATTTATGTCATTTTTGTGCTCATTAGGATTATTCTAGTACAATTAAGGTTTTAAACTATTCTTGTGCATTCAATAAGTTCGTTTGTGTCATTTGATTAGCATTTAGGCCTTTCTCATCATCCCTAGGGTTTCTCGAGTCCATTCTTGTGCATCCAATAATTGTGTTTGTGTCATTGGATTAATATTTTGGTCATTTCCTTCGTCTCTAGGGTTATTCTATTCCATTTAGGGTTTTTAACCAATCTTGTGCATCCAATAAGTTTGTTCGTGTCATTGGATTAAAATTTAGGTCGTTCTCGTCATCCCCAGTGTTATTCTAGTCCATTTAGGAAATTTTAACCATTCATGTGGATCCTATAAGTATGTTTTTGTCATTGGATCAACATTTAGGTCATTTTCATCCTCCCTAGGGTTATTCTAGTCCATTTAGGGTTCTTAACCAATTTTGATCATCCAATAAGTTCGTTTGTGTCATTGGATTAACGTTTAGGTCATTGACGTCCTCTTGAGGGTTATCCTTGTCCATATAGGGTTTTAACCAATCTTGTGCATCCAATAAGTTCGTTTGTTTCATTGGATTAACATTTAGGTCATTTTCGTCCTCCTAAGGGTAATTATAGTCCCTTGAGGATTTTCTTTATCAATGTTGTGTATCCAATAAGTTTGTTGATGTCATTGGATAAACATTTAGGTCATTTTCTACCTCCCTAGGGTTATTTTAGTTCATTTTGGGTTTTGAACAAATCTTGTGAATCTAATAAGTGTGTTTGTGTAATTGGATTAAAATTTAGGTCATTTTCGTACTCCCTAGGGTTATTCTAATCCATTTAAGGTTTTTAACCAATCTTGTGCATCCAATAAGTTTGTTCGTGTCATTCGATTAAAATTTAGGTCATTCTCGTCATCCCTAGTGTTATTCTAGTCCATTTAGGAATTTTAACCATTCATGTGGATCCTATGAGTATGTTTTTGTCATTGGATCTACATTTAGGTCATTTTCTTCCTCCCTAGGGTTATTCTAGTCCATTTAGGGTTCTTAACCAATTTTGTTCTTCCAATAAGTTTGTTTGTGTCATTGGATTAACATTTAGGTCATTGACGTCCTCTTGAGGGTTATCCTTGTCTATATAGGGTTTTAACCTATCTTGTGCATCCAATAAGTTCGTTTGTTTCATTGGATTAACATTGAGGTCATTTTCGTCCTCCTAAGGGTAATTATAGTCCTTTGAGGATTTTCTTTATCAATGTTGTGTATCCAATAAGTTTGTTTGTGCATTGGATAAACATTTAGGTCATTTTCTTCCTCCCTAGGGTTATGTTTGTTCATTTTGGGTTTTGAACAAATCTTGTGAATCTAATAAGTGTGTTTGTGTAATTGGATTAAAACTTAGGTAATTTTCGTACTCCCTAGGGTTATTCTAATCCATTTAAGGTTTTTAACCAATCTTGTGCATTATATAAGTATGTTTGTGTCATTGGATTAAAATTTAGGTCATTTTCGTCTACTTGAGGGTATTCTAGTCCATTTAGTGATTTTAACCAATCTTGTGCATCCAAAAATATCGTTTGTGTTATTGGATTAACATTAAGGTTATTTTCGTTCTTGTGAGGGTTATTCTAGTCCATTTTGGGTTTTTAACCAATATTGTGCATCCAATAAGTGTGTTTGCGTCATTGAATTAACATTTAGGTCATTCTCGTCATCCCTTTGGTTATTCTACTCCATTAGTGATTTTTTACCATTCTTGTGCATCCTATAAGTATGTTTGTGTCATTGGATTTACATGTAGGTCGTCTTCGTCCTCCCTAGGGTTCTTCTAGTCCATATATGGTTTTTAACCAAGCTTGTACGTCCAATAACTTCCCTTGTGTCATTGGATTAATATTTATGTCATTTTCATCCTCTAGATGGTTATTCTAGTCTATTTATGGTTTTCAACCAATCTTGTTTGTCCAATAAGTGTGATATTGTCATTGGATTAACATTTAGGTCATTTTCTTCGTCCTTAGGGTTATTCTAGTCCATTTCGGGTTTTTAACCAATCTTGTGCATCCAAATAATACGTTAGGGTCATGTGATTAACATTCAGTCCATTTACCATTTTTAACCAATCTTGGGTATCCATAAGTTCGTTTGTGTCATTGAATTAACATTCAGGTGATTCTTGTCCCCCCTTGGGTTATTCTAGTCCATTTAGGATTTTTAACCAATCTTGTGCATCCAATAAGTTTGTTTGTGTCATGGGTTTATCATTTAGGTCATTTCCTTCCTCGTGAGTGTTATTCTAGTCTATTTGGGGTTTTAAACCAATCTTGTGCATCCAATAAGTGTTTTTGCATCATTGGATTAACATTTAGGTTATTTTTTATCCTCCCAAGAGTTAATCTAGTCCATTTAGGGTTTTTAACCAATCTTCTGCATTATGTTTGTGTCATTGGATTAACATTTACGTCATTTTCTTCCTTCTTAGGGTTATTCTAGTCCATTTAGGGTTTTTAACAAATCTTGTGGATCTCATAAGTTCATTTGTGTCATTTCATTAACATTTAGGTCAATATCGTCCTCCCTAGGGTTATTCGAGTCCATTTAGGGTTTTTAACCAATCTTGTGCATCCAATAAGTTTGTTTGTGTCATTGGATTGACATTAAGTTCATTTTCGTCCTTCTATGTGTTATTCTAGATCATTTAGGGTTTTTAACCATTCTTGTGCGTTGAATAAATTCGTTTCTATCATTGGATTAACATTTAGGTCATTTTAGTCAACCCTAGGATTATTCTAGTGCATATAGAATTTTTTACCAATCTTGTGCATCCAATATGTTCGTTTGTGTCGTTGGATTAACATTTAGGTTATTTTGGTCATCCCTAGGGTTATTCTAGTCCAATTAGGATTTTTAACCAATCTTGTGCATCCAATAAGTTCCCTTTTGTCATTGGACTATGATTTAGGACATTTTCTTTGTCATAGGGTTATTCGTGTCCATTTAGGATTTTTAACCAATCTTGTGCATCCTATGAGTTCATTTGTGTCATTGGATTAACATTTAGGTCATTTTCGTGCTCTTGAGTGTCATAGGATTAAACACTTGAGTCATTTTCGTCCCCTTGAGGGTTATATCAGTCCATTTAGGATTTTTAACCAATATTATCCATCTAATAAGTGTGTTTGTCTCATTGATTTAACATTTAGGTCATTCACGTCATCCTTTGGTTATTCTAGTCCATTAGTGATTTTTTACCATTCTTGTGCATCCTATAAGTATGTTTGTGTCAATGAATTTACATTTTGCTAATTTTTCGTACTCCCTAGGCTTATTCTAGTCCATTTATGGTTTTTACCAATCTTGTACGTTCAATAAATTCGCTTATGTCTTTGGATTAACATTTACGTCAATTTCATCCTCTTGAGGGTTACTCTAGTCCATTTAGGGTTTTCAACCAATCTTGTGCATCCAATATGGGTGTTTATGTCATTGAATTAACTTGTAGGTCATTTTCTTCAACCCAAGGGTTATTCTACTCCCTTTCGAGTTTTTAACCAATCTTTTGCATCTAGTAAGTGTGGTTGGGTCATGAGATTAACATTTAGCTCATTTTTCATCCTTCCTAGAGTTATTCTAGTCCATTTTGGGTTTTTAACCAATCTTGTGCATTCCATAAGTATGTTTATGTCATTAGATTAACATTTAGGTCTTTTACGTCCTCTTGAAAGTTGTTCTAGTCCATTTCGGATTTTTGACCAATCTTGTGCATCCAATAAATTCGTTTGTGTCATTGGATTATCATTTAGGTTATTTTCATCATCCTTAGGGTTATTCTAGTCCAATAAGGTTTTTTAACCAATCTACTGCATCAATAAAGTTCGTTTGAGTCATTGGATTAACATTAAGGTCATTTTCGTCCTCTTGAGGGTTATTCAAGTCCATTTAGGGTTTTTAACCTATAATATGCTTCCAATAAGTGTATTTAGGTCATTCTCGTCATCCTTTGGTTATTCTAGTCCATTTTGGGTTTTTAACCATTCTTGTGCATCGTATAAGTATGTTTGTGACATTGGATTTACATTTAGGACATTTTCGTCCTCCCGAGGGTTATTCTAGTCCATATATGGTTTTTCACCAATCTTGTACATCCAATAAGTTCTCTTGTGTCACTGGAGTAACATTTATGTCATTTTCGTCCTCTTGAAGGTTATTCTTGTCCATTTATCGTTTTAACCAATCTTGTGCATCCAATAAGTTCGTTTGTGTCATTAGTTTAACATTTAGGTCACTTTCGTCCTCCTAAGGGTAATTCTAGTCCATTAAAGGTTTTTTTTTACCAATCTTGTGCATCCAATAAGTGTGTTTGTGTCATCGAATTAACATTTAGGTGATTCTCGTCATCCCTAGGGTTATTCTAGTCCATTTAGGATTTTTAATCAATCTTGTGTATCCAATAAGTTCGTTTGAGTCATTGGATAAACATTTTGGTCATTTCCTTCCTCTTGATTATTATTCTAGTCCATTTAAGGTATTTAAGCATTTTTGTGTATCCACTAAGTGTGTCTGGGTCATTGGATTAACATTTAGGTCATTTTCGTCCTTCTTAGAGTTATTTTTGTCCATTTAGGGTTTTTAACCAATCTTGCGCATTCTATAAGCATGTTTGTGTCATTGGATTAACATTTAGGTCATTTACGACGTCCTAAGGGTTATTCTAGTCCATTTAAGGTTTTTAACCAATCTTGTGCATCCATAAGTTTGTTTGTGTCATTTGATTAACATTTAGGTCATTGTCGTCTTCCCAAGGGTTATTCTAGTCCATTTAGGGTTTTTAACCATTCTTGTGCATAGTATGTTTGTGTTATTGGATTTATATTTAGGTCATTTTTGTCCTTTTGAGGGTTATTCTAGTCTATTTAAGGTTTTTAATCAATCTTGGGCATCCAATGAGTTGGTTTGTGTCTTTGGATTAACATTTTGGCCATTTTCTTCCTCCCTAGGGTTATTTTATTCCGTTTAGAGTTTTTAACCAATCTTGTGCATCCGATAAGTTCGTTTGTTTCACTTGATTAACATTTAGGTCACTTTTGTCATCCCTAAGGTAATTCTAGCCCATTTAGGATTTTGAATTGATCTTGTGCATCCAATAAGTTCGCTTTTGTCATTGGATTAAGATTTAAGTTATTTTCATCCTCCCTAGGGTTATTCTAATCCATTTAGGGTTTTTACCCATTCTTATGCATCCTATAAGTATGTTTGTGTCATTGGATTTACGTTTAAGTCATTTCCGTACTCGTTAGGGTTATTCTAGTCCGTTGTGGGTCAAAACAAGTTAGGTATCAAGTATTTCAAAGAAAATCTCATTAAATTCAAGAAAGCAAAATAGTTAAACGATGATCATTCTTGACATACTTCAGTTAAACTAAGATTGTTTTTAACATAGTATTAAACAAAAATGAAGAACGTTCTGCGCATATGTCTTAATAAAAAATAATCAGGTTTCTTTGTGAAAGATTGGATCTTGGAATCTTTATTCATCTCATACATTCATCAAAGAATAACCAAGGATCAATCTTAGTCAGCATTCCTCCAAAATTCGAAGAATCAAATACATGCTTCACGAAAAGTACAAAGCAAGATCATTCTTCAAGTGAGGCAAATGCAAGTACAAATTTACAGGCTATAAAGCACACTTAAGTTGTACTTTCAAATCACGATCTGCTCACTTGACTTAAAGGTAGAAATCATCTCAGACAACTGATAAAACAACATGTACAAATCAGTTCATCTCCAAATTCAAGAACAATCTTGGATCTCAAGAATGTTCATGGATTCAGCATGAACTCTCTTGCTTTTTGGTTGATCTTATATATCCACTTTTTGCACCTCTGTTGCTCCTTCCCAAAGCATTCCTATTGATGATCATCAACTCCTCTCGAAAAGGACCAAACTGGAAAGGGAATCATCAAGAGCTTATATGGACATTCCCATAATTTTTTTTGCTCTTCAAACCATCATTGCAAGACAAGTAATGCATCAAGAATCAAAAGCAAGACTAATCCTCAAAGTTGATGGCTAAAGTAAGCAAGTACAAACTAGACGTAAATGATAAAGTCACTGCATCATTAATACACGTACAAAACAGAAAAACTTGGCACGCAACAGCTGTCAGAATTGTCAAAATCCAGCAATCACTCAATCCAGAAACAAAGAACGTTCTCCATTTTCACAGCATTAATCAAAGAACTTTCTTGTTTAAAAAGAGCAAACTCTGATGTAATTTAAGATTGATCTAGGCTACAAAATTACATCTATCTACACTACAAAATATCAGTATTCATCACAGAAGAAGTTAATAATCTAATTAAGATTGTTTTGGATAGATTCGATAAAAGAGAATTAACAAAGGCATAGAAAATCATCAAGATCAATCTCCAAATTGTTGAGCTATGAGAAAGGACAATCATGATAGAAAGGACACTGCTGCTGCACCTTTTTTGCATAAAGCACGTCATGTTTTTGAGACAAATGACTAACACACAACAACTTTCAAAAGCCAACATTCATACAAAACACAAAACGAAGAATGTTCTTGTTTTACAAAAGAACATTTTGGTTTTAATTCTCTTCTAAAGACATAATTAAAAGAGATAATTTTTTATAATATAAATCACATATTAAAGAGTATCAAGACTGCTTAAGTCATTGGTGAAGCCAAGAACTCGAGATCAATGCCCAAAGGTGAAAAAACATCCTCAAAATTGATCTCCAAATTGATGAGTTGTGAGCAAGGAAACAAGTACATTGTACTTACAATATTATGCAGAAAGTTTAGCATAAACCTGACTCGAAACAGTGCCAACTGACATGTGACAACTAATTCACTTACTCATTCACGTTTTCCATGAAACCCAAAAGCACGAGCGTTCTCTGTTTTGTCAAGAACGTTCTAGACAACAAATAAATACATGTTTAATTGCTTTAAAATATATCTGACACTTGGGAAGTATGTCCAATGGATATATTCATTTTAAACTGAATATTCAAAACCTTTTAACATCTATAAATTGAAGATCAATTGGAAGATGAAGGAAAAAGTTCAATTTACAAATCTACCAACACCTGTTCAAGTAACAAGTCATAAACATTCTTCAAGCAAACTCCAGCTCTCTTCACTATATCTTTGAATCATTATATACAGAGTTTGTCATTCATTTATCTCAAACGAGTGATAAGAAGTTTCAAGATCCCAAACACTTTTATCATACACATCATTTGTAACTCAAGTTTATCTTTTATGTTAAATTGAGTGTGTTCGTAAAAATCCTTTCAAGGCTGAATGATGATTGTAAAAAAAAAATTTAGGTTGAAATGTGAAGATTGTAACAAATCAAGGTTGATTTGGACTGGTGGTGTAAAAAACCAAGATCATTCTTCGTTTTAAACACTTAGTGAAAAATCTCACTACTGTGAGGATTGGACGTAACTCGGATTGGATAAATCAGGATATATCTCAGTGTGATATATCTTCCCTTGTATGTTTTATTTCATTATTTTTTATTATCAAGTTAAATAGGTAAGTTAAACTGTTGATTTAACTAACCAAGAACGTTCTCTGTTTTCTGTTGAGAAACCAAGAACGTTCTCCGTTGTCTAGTCAGAAACCAAGAACATTCTCTATTTTCTGTTTTCAAAATCAAGATCAATCTTGAGTTATTTTCTTAAGTTTTTAACAAGAAATTTTAAATCGAAACATTTACAATTCAACCCCCCCCCCCCTTTTCTTGTAAATTGATATTGCTACTTCAATCTTGTGTATCCAATAAGTTCATTTGTGTTATTTGATTAACATTTAGGTAATTTTCATCCTCCCTAGAGTTTTTCTAGTCCATTTAGGGTTTTTAACCAATCTTGTGCATCCAATAAGTTCGTTTGTGTCATTGGACTAATATTTAGGTCATTTTTGTCCTCTTGAGGATTATTATAGTCCATTTAGGATTTTTAACAAATCTTGTGCATCCAATAAGTGTGTTTGTGTCATTGGATTAACATTTAGGTCATTTTCGTCCTCCCTAGGGTTATTCTAGTCCATTTAGGGTTTTTAACGAATCTTGTGCATTCTATAAGTGTGTTTGTGTCATTTGATTAACATTTATGTTATTTTCGTTCTCCCTAGAGTTATTCTAGTCTATTTAGGGTTTTTAACCAATCATGTGCATCCAATAAGTGTGTTTGTGTCATTTGATTAACATTTAGGTCATTTCTGTCATCCCAATGATTATTCTAGTCTATTGGTGGTTTTTAATCAATCTTTGCATCCAATAAGTTTGTTTGTGTCATTGGATTAACATTTAGGTCATTTTCGTCCTCCTGAGAGTTATTCATATCAATTTAGGGTTTTTAACTAATCTAGCTCATTCAATAAGTTCATTTGTGTCATTTGATTAACATTTAAGTCATTCTCGTCATCCATAGGGTTATTCGAGTCCATTTAGGGTTTTTAACCATTCTTCTGCTTCGAATAAGTATGTTTGAGTCATTGGGTTAATATTTAGGTCATTTTCGTCCTCCCTACGGTGATTCTAGTCCATTTACGGTTTTTAACCATTCTTGTGCATTCAACAAGTTCGTTTGTGTCATTGGATTAACATTTATGTCATTTTCATCCTCCCAAGGGTTATTCTTGTCCATTTAGGGTTTTTAACTAAACTTGTGCATTTTATATATGTGTTTGTGTCATTTGATTAACATTTATGTGATTTTCCTTGTCCCTAGAATTTTTGTACAACAATTAGGGTTTCTAAACAATCTTGTACATTTTATAAGTGTGTTTGTGTCATTGGATTAACATTTTGGTCATTTTTGTATTCCTGAGGGTTATTCTAGTCCATTTAGGGTTTTAACCAATGTTGTGTATCCAATAAGTTCGTTAGTGTCATTGGATTAGCATTTAGGTCATTTTCATCCTTGATAGGGTTATTCTAGTCCTATTAGGGTTAACCAAACTTGTGCATCCAACAAGTTCGTTTGTGTCATTTGATTAACATTCACTACGTGAAAAATAGTATTTTACAATGCTTATTTTATGCCATTTATAGCATTTTTTCAAACAATTAAGCGTTATTGTATCTAGCGTTTTAAAAAGATAGAACAACGCTCTTTAAAATAAAAAAGAGTTATAAATCTCTTCTAAAAACGCGTTGCTTGTTATACTAGTTTTACATCACTTTTTCAAAAAGAGTTGTAAATACCTTCTAAAAACATGTTTCTTGTTGTATTAGGTTTACAACGCTTTTTAAAAAAAATATTGTAATAGGTATATTCTTATGAACGTTTTACAAAAAAAACGTTGTAAATCTCTTCTAAAAACGTGTTTCTTGTTGTACTAGTTTTACAGCGCTTTTTAAAAAAAACGTTGTAATAGGTGCATTCTTATGCACGTTTTACAATGCTTTTTCAAAAAAGCGTTGTAAAATATAGCATTCCCACCTCCTTATGTTACATAGCTTTTAAAGCGCTTTTTTGACAAGCGCTGTAAAAGATTTGCGCTTTCACATAATTTAATGACTTATTACAACATTTTAATAGGTGCATTCTTATGCACGTTTTACAACGATTTTTCAAACAATGTTGTAATAGGTTCATTTTTATTAAAAAAAGTTGTAAATGGAATTTTTAAAATAACGCTTGTTTGTATAAATAGATTTTTTATGGCATTTTTTTAAGAAAGCGCTGTCTTTTAATTTTTTTTTTCCAAAATTATTTGCATCCAGCACATTATATTGACATAATTACTATATTTTTCATTTAAACAACAACAGCAACAAACTTGTAACTTTACATATTGACACAATCAGTTTACAAACAGCACATGATATTGATACAATTACATATTTTTACATTTAGATATTCACAAAAACACAGAACTATATAACTTTACATATTCACAATAGAACCTTGCAACACAACACATATTTTTTTCATTTACATATTCACAACTTTGCAGCATGCCAATTTCCCAGCAAATCAAATAATTTTAATTTCAATCACATACTTACACTAGTCTTCCTTTATTTCAGTTAGATCTCTTTCAGAGTATATTGGACTGGAATTGTCAAAGTACTATGCGATATAAAATTTGAACATAAATAAGTTAGAATCAAATATATACATAGTTTATATATGAAAATTAAAATATAATGAACATACCGTACCGTTTTTGGGATTATAGTTTGACTCATGTCAACAATCTCCTTCATTAATCACAATATATAGTACCCGCAATCTATGTTGTTAGTTTGACGAGGGCACTATAAAATAAAAAGTATAAGTCAATAAATATTTGTGCATTGATTGCTAATGAAATTTTAAAGTCATATACATCAAACCTTTATTAGAATCCATGTGATGTTATTTGACTTTTGCTTCGACACTGTAGCACCCTTTTGAGCTCGGAAAACATGTAAAACATTATCAAATAAATGTGATTATTATAGAATTAACAAACACATTGTTTATATGTATATGTAAGAAATAAATGAATATTATTTACGTGTCGAAGATAGTCTTTATATCCAAGTAACTGATGTACTGGTCGTGTAAGGGATCTAAATAGTATATAACTTCAGATGTCGCATTAATTGCAAACAACACCCAATGTGCCCTACAACAAAAATTTGGTTGGCAATTTTGTTTACACAACTAATAAATTAAGATCTCATAAATTAAAAAAAGATATAAATAAAGAATATATAACTACCCTGAATTATACGGTGCAAGGAACAACTTATCCTCATCTTTATTTCCCAATAGGATATCTACATCATATATATTTACATTAACTGAATTGAGTTTAAACATTGAAAGCTTATGCCGAGACAAGAATGAGAATCTATCTAACAATTTGCACGTACACACCAATTTCTCATACAAAAACCTTCAATGAAAATGTCAAGACACGACCCAAATCGAGGTAGGCGTGGATGACTTATTTTAGGAGCAGCAACTTATTTACCACGATCTAGTTTTTGAGTTTTGGCAGCTTTATTACCCTCCAAATTTTGAAGTTTGCCAGCTTTATTTTTACCACGAACAACCAGCTATGCTGAAGCTTTATTCTGGCAGGTTTGCTGTGTGGGTTGTTTTGATTGAATCTAAAAAAATGAGGTTAATCAGTTTGATAGTTAATTGAATCTTAAAAAAAATGACAAATCTGCCAGAATAAATGCAACAAACCTTTTCCCTTTAGACTTTGTATGAATCTAAATAAATGTGAAATTAAAGTTAACAGTGGAAAAAAATCAGCAATTAAATATAATCAATCATAATCATATATCGTGCAATTAAATATACATATCAATTAAACATACATTTCAATTAAACATACCTTATCTCCATGGTTATTCGGTATAGGCAATGGCGCATTTGGTTCAAAAGCAATCACGGGTGATACTTTGACATGGCCGACAGGGATCGGAGTGTTGTGCAATACTTGTTCAATACTTCTCCCAAATTAATGTACAATGTTCCTTTTCCAACCTTGCGATGAGTAGAGGAGGATAAATACAGCACGCAAGTAGAGACACCCTAAATCAATGGTTAATACATAACTATGTGAAATAATTAGGTTGAATGAACTTCTTATTTTATTAAGTAATTAATTACCTCAGGAAGACTTTTAAAACCAATGTTGCAACTAGCATTTTCACTCTCCATTTGTATTTCACATTGGAGTTGATCCAGAAGTTGCTTTTCTTTATTCGTCTTCACCAAGAATGCCACTTGCTCTGTTAGGACTTTGACCTTCTCTAATACTTCCTCATTAGATGGATTCGGGCACTTCTCTTGAGAAAAATAGCGGGTTGGAGTTATGCCAAATCCTTTCCCCCTCACGTGGTCAGAATATTTAGGAACATTAAATATTTTACCGAGTATGTCCCTGCAACTAACTTGTTTGTTGTCCTCTTGATTTTCAGAACTTTGTTCTAGATTCTCCTAAAATACACGTAAGATTAAATAGATAAGTTCAATAACATTTTTAAAATACAATATTAAAAAATATTAAAGTGATAATATACTTACACAAAGTTGTATCACTTTTTGAACGTTTTCATTATCAACAACTCCATCTTTATTTACACGAGCCTCCTTCCACAAAATATGACGACCCAATGGTTGATGGGATTGGGTCTCTTGTAGCTATTCATTTAGACATAAACAAAAACTATTCTTTAAGATCATAAAAAAAATATTAGTTAGAAACTATAGTTTATAATGTACCACATTATATAAAAGTGATGTTCACTTACAACTTTTTGCTCTAAACGTGCATATCCTATACGAGATTTTTTGTATCGATGCGTTGGATTTTTAGGCCTCTCGCAATTTGATGTACTTATACTCTAAATATTAAAAATTAATAATCGTTTAAAAATTTAAAATACACTATGAATATGAATAATAAAACACAAATGCTAATAAATTAATCACTTACCACAAATGCGGAGTCTACATGTTTAGCTACAAATGCGCTCCATTCATCATTTGATATATAGTGTTTATATATTTTTGGAGCTTCATCATTCATATTTCCATCACGATCTCTTAGGTAGTAGTTTGACAGAGGAGATCAAAATCCCCAGTGTATTTTTTCGGAAACTCTAAGGACGTAAGTTTTTCTCAACTCATCAACAACAAAAGCAGACTGCAAACCAAATAAACATATAGTTTGAGTAAAATATTTCAATGGAAAAAATTATAAGTAACAAAAAAGTGGAGTAAAAAAGTTACTTTTATATCATTCCACAGTATATCTTTTGCATCCTTCAAAGCCTTATCTCTCCAATCGTCAATTGTAATTGGGATATTCTGACGAACAACAACACTAATATAACTTACCGACATGGAACCGTTGGGCTCAACTGGATGGCCACTTTCATTCCACCCCACCTAATAAACTCATATAGTAAGTACATGCTTTCAAAAAAGATAAAAAAATAACCAGCAAACAAAGTATAGTATACCTCAAGTTTTATGCCATTACTTGTTGCTTTTATGACATTTTGCATAATGGTTGCACCACGTTTAACTTCATTTGCATAAGTCTTATTGACAACTTCCTCATTTTGATGATCCAAAGCCTTGTTAGAATCCATTTATCTACAACAAGTTCAACATGTAGTTCAATATAACTTCAATAAGTTCAACATGCAATTTAGTATAACTTCAACAAGTTCAACATGTAGTACTCTAAGTACATAGTAGTATAAGTTCAACATGCATTTTTTTGACAACAAAAAATTAATAAATACAATACCTGAAGAGTGCAAAGAAATACGTAGGGTTTGTAGGGTTACAGCTTCGTTTAAGAAGGAACAGCGAGAATGCATAGAAATACAAACGGTTCATAGGACAAAGTATGGTTCGCATAAATACGTAATGAGGGTTACGTATTTCAATCAGAAGAGACGGTTCGTAAGGATAGTAACAAAGATGGAGATGGTTCGAAATGGAGATGGTTGGCAATATGGTTCGTAGGGTTCACAATGAGAAGGACAATGAAGAGGAGGAGGACATTGAAGTGTAGTGAAGTTTACGTAATGAAGAGGAAACTGAAGCGGTTTACTATTATATATAAAACCCTATTAGAACGTTTTTTTGAAAGAGCGCTGTAAAATACCTCTTTGTTTTATTTTTGAAAAGCCTATTACATCGCTTTTTTAGAAGCCTTTTAAAGCGTTTGTCCAAATGCACTGTAAAAGACCTCCTTATTTTATTTTTTAAAAGCCTTTTACAGCACTTTTCCAAAAAGCGCTTTAAAAGACCTCTTTGTTTTCTTATCTAACAGGTGTTGTATTTTTAAAAGCCTTTTTTAGCACTTGATGCAAAAGCGCTGTAAAAGACCTCCTTATTTTATTTTTTAAAAGCCTTTTATAGCGCTTTTCCAAAAAGCGCTTTAAAAAGCCTCTTTGTTTACTTATGTAACAGGTGTTGTATTTTTAAAAGTCTTTTATAGCGCTTTTGCAACAAGCGCTTTAAAAGACCTCTTTAACTTAGTATAAAACAAAGCTTTTTGACCTCCTTATTTTTTTAAAAGGCTTTTATGGCGCTTATTGACAAAAGCGTTGTAAAATTACATGTTTATGTTCTGTTCAGTTCAAGTAAAATACCTATATTTGTTTTTTTTTCTTCCAAATAATTAGTTAAATACATATATATATATATATATATATATATATATATATATATATATATATATATATATATATATATATATCAACGCTAAATTACATGATCAGCTCATATTGGGATGATCAGCTCAAGTTCAAGAAAAATTCCTAGTACTCAAACAAAGCTTTTTCAAGTTCAATATAAGTTGAAAATCAGTTATGGCAGGTCAAACGTTCACTTAAATTACATCAACTTAGTATAAAACACTAAGATCAAACTATATATAAGCATAAAATAAGTATAAGTAGAAAATCAAATACAGTTCAAGCTAAATACTAAAATGCTCAATTATGGCAGATCAAACAATTAAATTACATGAACTCAATTCAAATTACATGACTTATATAAAACAGTTAAACACATTAGTATGTCCTTCTTCTTTTCCTGGTGGGATTGACATTTGTTTTTCCATTAACGATATGAAACGATGGATTAATCCAAATTCCCTCATCATGATCATCTATAAGATATAAACCATCATCAATTGAATCAATTTCATGTGGTTGTGATGTTGCAAAGAAAAGATCATTACCAACATCTTCATCATTATTGTTATCATCACTTATTTTATTGGTCGATAGGACAATGGACAATTTATCATCAGCATGATCAGTGACATAAAACACTTGTTGAGCTTGCGATGCTAAAATAAAACACTTATCTTTGAATCCCACCCTATTAAAATCGACAAACAAGAACCCTGACTCATCAATCCGAGCCATTACTATTATCGACCCACTTGCATGTCATTTTCATTGGGCTTCTTCAAGTCCATGTAATGTTTTTAACCAATCTTGTGCATCCAGTAAGTTCGTTTGTGTCGTAGGATTAACATTTAGGTCATTTTCGTCCTCTTGAGGGTTATTCTAGTCTATTAAGGGTTTTTAACCATTATTGTGCATCCAATAAGTATGTTTGTGTCATTGGATTAAAACTTAGGTCATTTTCGTCTTCCTTAGGGTTATTCTAGTACATTTACGATTTTTAACCAATCTTGTACATTCTATAAGTCTGTTTGTGTCATTTGATTAACATTTATGTTATTTTCGTCCTCCCTAGAGATATTCTAGTCCATTAAGGGTCTTTAAGCAATCTTGTGCATCCAAGAAGTGTGTTTGTGTCATTGGATTAACATTTAAGTCATTTTTGACATCCCTATGATTATTCTAGTCTATTTTGGGTATTTAGTCAATCTTGTGCATCCAATAAGTTCTTTTGTGTGATTGGATTAGTATTACGGTCATTTTAATCCTCACTAATCTTATCATTGTCCATGTTGTACTTTTTAACCAATCTTCTACATCCAATAAGTACATTTATGTCATTAGATAAATATTACGGTCATTTTCGTGCATCCTAGGGTTATTCTAGTCCATTTCGGGTTTTTAACCAATATGTGCATCCAATAAGTTCGTTTGTGTCATTTAATTAACATTTAGGTCATTTTCGTCCTCCCTAGGGTTATTCTAGTCCAATTAGGGTTTTTAACCAATCTTGAGCATCCAATAAGTTAGTTTGTGTTATTGGATTAACATTTAGGTCATTTTCGTCCTCCTGAGATTTATTATAGTCCATTTAGGGTTTTTAACCAATCTTGTGCGTCCAATAAGTTCGTTTGTGTCATTGGATTAACATTTAGGTTATTCTCGTGATTCATAAGGTTTTTCTAGTCCATTTAGGGTTGTTAACCATTCTTGGGCATCCTAAAAGTATGTTGTGTCATTGGATTTACATTTAGGTCACTTTCGTCCTCCTTAGGGTTATTCTGGTCCATTTAGCGTTTTTAACCAATCCTTTGCATCCAATAAGTTCGTTTGTGTCATTAGATTAAAATTTAGGTCATTTTGATCTTCCTAAGGGTTATTCTAGTCCATTTCGAGTTTTTAAGCAATCTGGTGCATACAATAAATTCCTTTGTGTCATTTGATTAACATTTGGGTAATTCACATCCTCCATAGGGTTATTCTAGTCCATTTAGGGGTTTTAACTAACCTTGTACATCTGATAAGAGTGTTTTTGTCATTGGATTAATATTTAGGTCATTTTCTTCGTCCCTAGGGTTATTCTAGTCCATTTAGGGTTTTTAACCAATCTTGTGCATCCAATAAGTTCATTTGTTTCGTTTTATTAACATTTTGGTCACTTTGGTCCTCGAGAGGGTTTTTCTAGTCCATTTTGGGTTTTTAACCATTCTTGTCCATCCAATAAGTTTGTTTGTGTCATTTGATTAACATTTTGGTCCTTCTTATCATTCATAGGGTTATTTTAGTCCATTTAGGGTTTTAAACAATTCTTGTGCATCCTATAAGTATGTTTGTGTCATTAGATTAACATTTAGCTCATTTTCATCCTCTCTAGGGTAATTCTAGTCCATTTAGTGTTTTTAACCAATCTTGTACATCCAATACGTTCATTTGTGTCATTGGATTAACATTAAGGTTATCTTCATCCTCCTGAAAGTTATTCTAGTCCATTTAGGTTTTTTAACCAATCTTTTACATCCAGTAAGTTGGTTTGTGTCAGCGGATTAACATTAAGGTCAATTACGTCCACTATAGGGTTATTCTAGTCCATTTACTGTTTTTAACCATTCTTGTGCGACCAATAAGTTTGTTTGTGTTAATCGATTAACATTAGTCATTTGTGTCCTCCCATGAGTTATTCTAGTCCATTTACGGTTTATGACCAATCTTGTGTTTCAATAAGTTCATTTGTGTCATTGGATTAACATTTAGGTCATTTTCTTCCTCCCTAGGGTTGTTCTAGTGCATTTAGGGTTTTTAACCAATATTGTGCATCCAATAGGTTTGTTTGTGTCATTGGATTTACATTTAGATTATTTTCTTCCTACCTAGGGTGATTTTAGTCCATTTAGGGTTTTTAACCAATCTTGTACATCCAATAAGTACATATGTTTCATTGGATTAGAAATTAGGATACTTTCGTCCTCCTAACGGTTATTCAGGTTTATTTAGGGTTTTAAAGCAATCTTGTACATCCAATAAGTGTGTTTGTGTCATTAAATTAATATTTAGGTCATTTTCGACCTCTTCAGGGTTATTCTAGTAAAATAAGGGTTTTTAACCAATCTTGTGTATCCAATAAGTTTGTTTCTGTCATTGGATAAACATTTAGATCATTTTCTTCGCCCTTAGGGTTATTCTAGTCCATTTCAGGAATTTAGCCAATCTTGTGCATCCCATATGTTTGTTTGTGTCATTGGATTAGCATTTAGGTTATTTTCGTCCTCTTGAAGGTTATTCTAGTCCATATACGGTTTTAAAGCAATCTTTGCATCCAACAAGTGTGTTTGTGTCATTGGATTAACATTTAGGTCATTTTTAACCTGTTGAGGATTATTCTAGTAAATTTTGGGTTTTTAACCAATCTTCTGCATCCAATAAGTGTGTTTCTATCAATGGATTAACATTTAGGTCATTTTCTTTTTTCCTAGGGTTATTCTAGTCCATTTCAGTATTTTAACAAATCTTGTGCATCCAATAAGTTAATTTGTGTCATTGGATTAACATTTAGGTTACTTTCTTCGTTCCTAGGGTTATTCTAGTCCATTTCGCGTTTTTAACCAATCTAGTGCATCAAATAAGTTGCTTTGTGTCATTAAATTAACATTTAGGTCATTTTCGTCGTCCAAAGGGTTATTCTAGTCCACTTAGGGTTTTTAACCATTCTTGTGCATCTAGTAAGTTCGTTTGTGTCATTGGATTCACATTTATGTCATTTTCGTCCTCCATATGGTTATTCTGGTCCATTTAGTGTTTTTAACCAATCTTGTGCATCAACTAAGTTCGTTTGTGTCATTGGATTAACATCTAGGTCATTTTCGTCCCTCATAGGGTTATTCTAGTCCATTTAGGGTTTTGTTTACCAATCTTGTGCATCCAATAAGTTTTTTTTTGTCATTTGATTAAAATTTAGGTCATTCTCGTCATCCCTAGACTTATTTTACTCCATTTAGGATTTTTAACCATTTTGTTGCATCCTACAAGTATGTTTGTGTCGTTGGGTTAACATTGAGGTCATTTTCGCCCTCCATAGTGTTATTCCAATCCATTTTGGGTTTATAACCATCTTATGCATCCTATAAGTATGTTTGTGTTATTGGAATTACATTTAGGTCATTTTCGTCCTCCCTAGGGTTATTGAAGTCCATTTAGGGTTTTTAACCAATCTTTTGCATCCAATAAGTTCGTTTGTGTCATTGAATTAACATTTAGGTCATTTTGGTCTTCCTAAGAGTTATTCTAGTCCATTTCGGGGTTTTGAGCAAACTTGTGCATCCAATAAGGTCGTTTATGTCATTTGATTAAAATTTATGTTATTTTTGTCCTCCGAAAGGTTATTCTAGTCAGTTTATGTCATTTGAGTAACATTTATGTTATTTTCGTACTCTCTAGAGTTATTGTACTCCATTTAGGGTTTTTCACCAATTGTGTTCATCCAAAAAGTATTATTGTGTTAGTAGATTAACATTTACGTCATTCTCGTCATTCGTAGGGTTATTCTACTCCATTTAGGGTTTTTAACCAATCTTGTGCATAAAATAAGTTCGTTTGTGTCATTGGTTTAACAATTAAGTCATTTCCGTCCTCCCTATGGTTATTCTAGTTTATTTAGGATTTTTAAACAATGTGGTGCATCCAATAAGTTCGTTTATGTAATTGGATTAACATTTAGGTCTTTTTCTTACTCCCTAGTGTTATTCTAGTCCATTTTGGGTTATTATCCAATCTTGTGCATCTTATAAGTGTGTTTGTATCATTGGATTAGAAATTAGGTCATTTTCGTCCTCCCTAGGGTTATTCTAGTTTGTTTATCGTTTTTAAACAATATTGTGCACCCAATAAGTTCCTTTGTGTCATTGGATTAACATTTAGATCATTTTCGTCCTCCCTAAGGTTATTCTTTTCTATTTAGGGGTTTTAACCAATCTTTTACATCCTATAAGTGTGTTTGTGTGATTGGATTAACATTTAGGTGATTTTTGTTCTCCCTAGAATTATTCTAGTCCATTTAGGGTTTTTAACTAATCTTGTACATCCAATAAGTTCGTTTGTGTCATTGGATTAATATTTAGGTCATTGGATTAACATTTAGGTCATTTCCGTCCTACCTAGGGTTAGTCTAGTCCATTTAGGGTTTTTAACCAATCATGTGCATCCTATAAGTGTGTTTGTGTAATTGGTTTAGCATTTAGGTTATTTGTGTCCTCCCTTGGGTTATTCTAGTCCATTTAGGATTTTTAAATAATCTTGGGCATCAAATAAGCTCGTTTGTGTGATACATTTAACGTTTATGTCATTTTCGTCCTCCCTAGGGTTATTCTAGTCCATTTGATTTTTTAACCAATCTTGTGCATCTTATAAGTGTGTTTGTTTCGTTGGATTAACATTTAGGTCATTTGTTTCTCCATAGGGTTATTCTAGAGGATTTCACGGACTTGGAACCCTTTAACGACATGGTTAAAGAAGGCGAAGGTGCTTCTTTAAAACTTGATAACCACTTTATTTGAAGCAAGTACAATTCATGTAGAATTAAAAGCCTAAGATAGTCAATTGCTTAATCCAAATTGATGAAGTTAAGGAATGAAGGTTGCATCTATGTGTTATCAAATTTTAATCTAAGTTTTAGTTAAAGTAATAGACTGAATTAATAAGAAAATTTGGGTGTAATTATAAAAATTTTAGTTGGGACAAATTTAGAGAAACTTTTGGAGTTGCCATTATAAAAGGCAAACCCTTATTTTTTTTAACGAAGATTTCGAATATTATTTTTGTGAGGCTTTGCTCTCTAGAGTTCTTGAAAGAATTCATTTTGCACTTATCAGGGTTGTTAATTCTTGTAACGTTCTTTTAGGCTTATCAACCCTAGATTGTGGCGCCTTTCTTGTTCTTGGTTTCTTTGTTGAATAATAATTTTGAGTTTTCTTTACATCAAACTCGAATACTCAAATTCTATCAATTTTCATGTTCAATAACCTACGATCATATCTCGAGTTCTACATACTTGTTTTCGGTCATTCAACAGCCTAACTCGCATTTCAGAACGTCATCTTTCACCTTGTTTTGGAATCGCCCTATTCAGAGTTTCGTACCGCTGCTTATCATAGTCCCCTACAATAGGTGTTTTGACTCAAATTTGTAAGTTTCCAACCTAGAATGATCATATCATTTGGTACCAAAGCTTGTCTCTAGGTTTGGAATTGAGTAAAAATCTGTTTATGCATTTTTTTTTTGTGAAATTTATTTGATACACCTACTCAACCGCTTTTAACTTTATATATTTCTTCTTCCATTAAATGTATTTTTTTATTAATATAATTTAGTTTTTTAATTATATTTATTAAAAAGAATAATAAAAATCCAACAAGTATCTCTAATGAATAAGTGCAATTCTACTTCCATGGGTCACAATCACAAGATTTGCGAGGGAAAACGTACTGTTTATATAGCCGTCGGTCGATGACTATTGGTGGGGAGAGGAAATGAGAGCCTAGCAGGTTTAGTCTATTTGAACGGAAGATAGAGAGTAGTTTAGTTTAAAGTGGTCTACAAAAGTTAAAAGTTCACCTTATACTATAAACAAAAATTTGGGCTAGTTACTTGGGACATGTGTTAATGATCTTGTTGCACAAGTAAATGTAAACCTTGATTATTATTTTTAAAGAAAATCATGAATAATTTTTTAAAGTTCGTAATTTACATGCCAATGACAATTAATAAATAAATTCTCCATTTTTTAACTAAATAAAAAATAATACATATTTTTTTCATATATATTGATCAGTTGTAGAGATAAATAAAAACATGAAAGTTGCTGAAAAATAAAAGAACAATTAAAAATATTTACCATATTGACGATTCATAATCGTGTTGTTATTATATTATATCATGTATGTATGTGGTGGTGAGTAATTTTTTACTTGAGATACAAATAGTTATATAAATTTGTGAAAAATGTTAATTTATATTCTCATAAGTTATTTCTCAATTTTCTCCATTTTGTATCTATTTTGAAATTCAATATCTATGGTTGACGAGTGTCACATTAAATGAAAAAGTATTTTTTTAGGTAGAAGACTTGGATTAGGCTTTTTGACAGGAGGGTATGCGGTTGTAAAATGGGAGGAATTTATTAATAAAATAGTTGCTCATTTATTTGGAATAGGATGCAAAGTAGTACAATGAGTTTTTAAAATAATATAAAATATTAATTATTTTGATACTTCTAAACAGCTGCGTTAACTTTGTATATTTTTTCTACAAAAATAATAAAAACACAACAAGTATTTATGATGAATAAGTACAATTCTAGGTTGCGGCCGTCACACGATTCGCAAGGACAAAATGCAACGTATAAGTATCCATCGGTCGATGGTTAGTGGTGGGTGGTGGCAATTAGTAGGCTGACTCCGCCGTCATAAACCCAAAAGGTATGAAGAGTAAATTAGAGTCGACAAAAATTAGATTTAGTTTGTTTGAAGGGAAGATAGAGAATTGTGTCTAGTTTAAAAGTGGTCTACAAAATCAAAGAATGCAAATGTTTAAAATTCAGTTTAGACCGTAGATAAAAATTTCAATGGCAATTTATAAATATATTTGGATAAAAATAAGACTTTTAAGTTCCCAAATTAAGGAATTTGGTATTATTAAAAAAAAAATAAACATAAAAAATCTTCTCTTTCAAATAACTTGGTATTATTATAAACACTGTATTAAAATTTATTTTAGTCCTTAATTATAAGCATTTACACAAATGACAAAACTTATAAACATTTTTTAAATTATTTTTCATATAATTTTTTACTTAATTATATATGATTTTATTAAATTTATAATTTTATTAAAATTTGCTATAACCACAAAACGTATATCTTATGATAAAAACCATTGGAAAAACACTTAAGGAAATTCACATTAGTTTTTTTTCTTATACAAATTACTAATTGCATTTATTATTCTTTTTTTAAATATATATTTTTTAATATTATTAATTTATCTTTAAATATAAAAAATTAATATTAAATATATCTATACACAATGAACAATTTAATAACAACTACACATTAATTACACAAGTCATATTTCTTAATATATGTGAAACACCTAATCAACTACCGATATAATAAAAGAAATAACTA
>JBBPBS010001217.1:254707-302608 GCA_037974835.1 Cicer judaicum | reverse complement strand
AAAAAAATAAGTAGAGAATTTTATTTTTTTAAAACATGAGCTACAAAGTTTTCAAAATAGTCCAAGTAATTATTAAAAAAAATAAAGCAATGCTATTATTGACCAAATCAATATTAATAGTAAAATATATAGGTAGGACAAAATGTTTTAATTTTTAGAAATAGAGGGACTAAAATTGTGAAATTAAAAATAGATTGACTAAAATTAGGAATTAGTTAAAATAGGGGAACTAAAATTGTAAAATTAAAAATAGAATGACAAAAATTATAAACCAGTTAAAATAGGAGACTAAAGTTGTAAAATTAGAAATACAATGACCAAAATTATAAATCAGTTAAAATAGGAAAACTAAAATTGATAAATTAGAAATTAATGGAGCAAAATTATGAATCAGTTGAAAAAGGGAAACTAAAATTAATTAGAAATAGATTATTCAAAATTACAAATCAGTTAAAATAAAAAATTAAAAGTGCATTTAAACCTAATTATTTTAGACTAGTATTAGATTTTTCAGTTGAACAAAGACATAAAGATCATCCTTTTATTATTTTATCACTACTAAAAAAAATTATTAATTTATAAAAAATGATACTAAAAACGTTGCCAATTTCTGAATTCATATGACACTAAAACATGCAAAATGCAGGTTTGTGGCAAACATATATATGTCATTTTACATTGTTGCTCTACCTTCTCTCTTCTAAATAATTAAAACTTGTACTATTACTTACAGTGAGGTTGGTCCGCCCTGATACTAATGAATTAGTTTCTATGAATAGTTAAGAACTAAGATCAGAAACTTATCATTATGTTATAGTGAGGTAGTTAAGGTCTCCTCAATAATAAAAGGAACTCTTCTTTTAAAGAAGATCAAATATGAGATTAGTTCAAGAGGGATGCCGCTTGTGGTCTAAGAGCTTACTTTCAATGTAGATTACAATCTTTTTTATTACTTACGTATGTAAGAGGAGAAATAGCGGAACATTGTTTGTCGTACGATAATGATTACAATCCCTCGAATTACTCACGTCTAGAGGATTGGTAGAAAATACTTAATAGGATTAGGACTCTATGGGGCAAGAGTCAAATAATATCCCAAGCAAGAGAATGATGATGATAATTTTAATAGCAAATGGCAGGATGACTGAAATATAGGTGTCTGATTGAGGTACACATGAATTCCCTTGTTGTAAGAAAATAGAAAAAAGACTAAGTCAATGAGGGGAAAAAGAAAAGAAAATTTTAATTTGTAATATGGAAGAAGCAAGCAAGCTCCAATTTTGAATTTTTCTATTACTATTTTTTGAGGTGAATTTTTCACATGTATGTCGTATATGTTCTTATTGTGAAAAGAGTTATGCAATAGCGTGAAACCAAACAATTTCCCTTTTGTCTCCAATAACAAGCCTCTCTAGCTAAAACACTGCCCTAGCATATTTCCCTATTGATTTAAAAACCATTCAAATAATCTTCACAAGAAGCATGACTCCCATATATATATATATATATATATATATATATATATATATCCTTTTTAGCACCTTCTCTTTTAAACCAAAGTTACATAGTCCGTTCTCATTTTACTTTGAAATTTCATTTCATTTAATTTTTAATAAATAAAACAAGTTCACTATTAGAAAAACTCATTTTAGCTGTCATATTTAGCGTCGACCCCCGACTCCGATACTAGTTAACGTCGATTTAGCTGTAATATAAATGTATTTTTGTGTGCAGGAGTTATAGTCTATGTTGGAGTTTATGATGCCTGATATTTGTGCTTTTGAAGATGTCGACTTAAAAAAGTTACTAAGTGCAGAAGGTAGAGAATTAATTAGTCGTATGAAGTCTATCTTAGTGCCATTTTTTTTGCGGCGTCTGAAATCTGATGTGATGCAGTAACTTGTTCAAAAAACACAGGAGGTAGGTTTATTACCTTCAATGTTGATTTCATTAGGTCAATTTACTCTTCATCTTCAACACATCCTATTTTTTCATTTGTTATAATAGTAAGCTTGTCGTTATATATATTTTCAAAGGCTCACTATGCTGCTGCAGGTTGAATATGTCATAATTGAAAAGCAACAGAGGATCATGCTTACAAGGAAGCTTGAATTTGTTAGAATTGTCAACATAATGCAGGTAGTTTTTCCTCCTAACTAACTCCATTTGAAGAAAATCATGGCTATTCTTTGAATTAGTAATTTCCATGACTCTAACATTGAATCTAATAGGTAATGTATAAATTGAATCTAATTAGTAATTTCCATTGAATCTAACATTAAAATACGAGAAATAATTAAAATAAGGAATTTACTCAAAGGTAATGTATAAGTTGAGCAAATTTTCGAATCAATATTTATCATCCAATCTCTTCCAATGGAGATTTGATGCCATATCAAACACTGTCTAGTAGATCACCAAAGCATCTTAAGGAACGGTTGTTAGACATAAGTTCTCCTGATTATGATTTTGACATAATTAACAAACATACAATATCGTTTGATTAAGCTAACTGTTTGAATCAAGTTGCATTTCCGGTAGAAACACACAAACACTAAACATATGGACACAAAGCTTGGGACGCAAGGAATCAAGCATAAAGTGAAGCATGTGCTGAACAAAGACAACTTTGCTTAAGTGTCATTAGTGATTGTGTTTATTAGGTTTTAGACTTATCATATATGATTTCATATATAAGTTTTGCAAAATAAAAATGTGATTTTAAATTGAACCAGTTAACCAAATCGATTGACTAATCAATTGATACATCTATTGGACAATCGATTGATTGACTCAGAAGTAAAGTTATCACTAAGCCAATCGATTGAGGAATCGATTATGTGAAAGAACTTAGTGAAATCTGAACTCTGAGTGTAACTCAATCGATTGGACAATCGATTCATGAATCAATTGAGAAATCGATTGTGTGAGTTACAGGGGCAAGCCACAATCCTTGTAAATCTATTGGCAAATCGATTTTGAGCTAACTTTGCATCAGACTTAACCACTATAACATACCAATCGATTGGAACATCAATTGATGAATCGATTGAGTGAGACATAGAGGCAACCATTTCCAAACCTAATCGATTGGCAAATCGATTGGGTAAAAGTTTTTATAAGTCTAAAGCTCTGTGACAAATCCAATCGATTGAGACATCAATTGAATTTTGTTTCTTGACTTGCAAGACATATACTAATCGATTGACAAATCGATTAGGCTTTTAAAATGTTGAATCATATATCAGAAACCAAGTTCCTAGTCGATTGGCAAATCAATGTTTTCAAAATAGCTAAGTCCTTGTAACAAGTCAAATCGATTGGTAAATCAATTGGAATAAAACAGCTGAGGCACTGGGAGAAAGCAAATCGATTGACGAATCGATTAGTGCAATTTTCTGGAGTCCCTGTGATCAGTTCAATCGATTGACAAATCGATTGGAGTAATTGTTTTAAGTTACATACCAATTGCCAAATCGATTATGATGGATTATCAGTCGATTGTGTAATCGATTATTTTGATCTCGTTGTTTGAACAAAACATTCGAAATCGATTACTCAATCGATGCTGATATGAACTTGTCTTAGTTTTCTGATTTGTGAATTAAACCAATCGATTGCCAAATCGATTGATTCATATGTTTTCAAGATTCAAGAAAAACAAGAAACACGAGCATCGATTGGAGTGTTTCTAGACTTTACAAAATCGATTGGCAAATCGATTTGAATGTGTTTTTTGTGAAACATATAAAAACTGTCTCAAATCTATTTTTAAAAATAACACATAGAAAATACACAGAACTGAAATTTTTTCAGAACCAGAACTTTTGAGACCTTTGAACTTTTGATACACACAATACTTTGAGAAAACTAAACCACTTGGCAAACACTTATAGTTTGAACATCATTTGTGTGATCAAGTCGCTTATTCTAGAATGATCTTTAGATCGTTTCTGTTGTAAATTTCTGTAAAACTACATTGTAATCAAACTGTGTAAAAATTCAGTAGTTAAATATTTATTATGAAAGAACAAACTCATAAATATTTATTATGATCATCACATTCAACAATATAAAATTAAGAGAAAAATGACAGCCCCACAAAGACTTCAATTTTGATCTAAATAGTTACTATTATCTAAGTTTGTTGTGATTGCATTTTATTTCCCATTCAGAATAATATAGGCATTCAACAATTTTCATGGCAGTGCTGAAACTGAATTTTGTTCTGGAAGGAATTTGGCAAACACAAGGGGGAAATGACAAAAGAGGTTGCTTATGCATTGTTTGGTGATCTCCATTAGAAGAATTCGCTGCCATTTCAATTCCTACATCAAATTTCAGAGAGATCACAACAATATTAACTCGTTTAATAAGAAAAATCAAAATTTTAATGATAAACCAAAATCAAGTAAAGAGAGAGAACTCAATCACGAATGAGTTTCAAAAAACAAAATGTGGAACCCAAAACCCTATCCAATGCTGTCTCCATTCACCTATTTGTGACATAATTAAAATAGTCATGAGTTATCAATTATCATTTGACATTAATTATGCTTGTTCAGCTACAACTTATAAAACCTCATTTTTTCATACCCTTTAACTTTTGAGTAAATACCATTCTTCCAATTTGTAAAATCTTGAGTGGTTTGAGGATTATTTGAGTTTTCTACCTCCTCTACCATATTCTTCTTTAGTTCTTCCTACATTTAACACAAAGTTTCATAGCCAATTACAACATTTAACAACATGAAACTTTGCATCCTTTAATGGACAACTTTGGAAAAAAAAGGAAAGATCATGCATGGTGGCCTAAAGAATATAGATAATATGAGCAGAACTGAGAGTATTTTTACAATTTGAACACCTTTACGATTGCTATACTCTTTCCCATATAGAAGTAGTGCCGTCACTTGCAGGTGAACGTACGTCTCAAATCCAAAGAAAGGTTAATTGGGTGACTTTGAATCCGTATGGTGAAATGACAAAGCATGTTAAAGGCGACAACATAGCTAAGAACAGATCTAGTGATGTTAATGCTCCTAAACCTAGGAAGCAAAAATCAAACGAAAATATAACAAATCGTGTTTTGCCTACGTTTGAATCAAAGTTTAAAATTCTTACAATTACTTCAACTGCCTTTTCAGTAACAATACATCCATCTTTTCGAGTTCGAGTATTAATATAAATTTGTGCTCGCGATGGTTGCTTTCCTCTAGCTTTTGTTGTCTAACATTAGTAACAAGAATGTCAACCATCATAAAATGTATTGATAAATTAATTAAAAAAATACCGAAAGAGACAAACCATCTCATGAATTAGTTGTGGAAGATTCTTGGTTCCCATGCAATGTATGTCCTCACATTTTGTGCGATGCTTTTTGTTCATGTTACTTATTTTCTATATCCAATTAATAAGCAAAGTCAACAATCAAAAAGCATATGATAAATATTGTTATACGAACAAAATATTAATGACATTGTACATATACCTGTCCATTTTTGGAACACCAGTGATGTACTAAAGCAGCATACTGAGAAGGATCAATCCTTGTGTCTGGGATGTAGGCAACCATTTCTGCTTTTGTCTTACTACTGTCATATCCCTTTGATTTCAAATGATACTTGAATTGCCTCCACTTAACCTTCATGTTATCCTTTAGTATCTTCTCAGTTTTCTCGGTGAATTCAGGAACAAATCTAAACTTTGTCTATCATATGAATAATTAACAAAACACAAATTTCGTTAAACATTTTTGCAAAAAAAGAGTATTTACAAAACTTGAAATGAAATAGAACTTTTTACAAATTTATACAACACCTGAATTAGTTTAACCATATCAGTAATATAGGACTCAAGCATCTTACTCCACCTAATGTAATTGATTGGCGCACATTGAGATCTCCTTACCAAACTTCCTATTGCATTTAATAGAGTTTTTCCTTCCCAGCCAATAGGATGACCAAAAGAATCTACATCTACCAATATAAACTCTCCATCTGGCATGTCCCACACATCTAACATGTGCGTATAACCTCTTGTTCTCTTTTCACCTAAATCATATATTCATATTAACAAACCATAAAACACTCAATATCAATTGTCTTATATCAATACAAACACACTAAGTATAGTTAAACTAATAGGAAGAATGCAATATAATTCAATTCAAAAGAATAACCATAAACAAAACTAAGTATAGTTGCAATTGTCTTATCATAGGTTTTGTATTCTGTTCCTTATTAGTTACTACCTAAAAATTCGATGCTGACAGCTTGCAACGTGATTTAGAACAAGGCTATTTATATGTAAGCACTATGTCTAATAGAATTGTGTATAAAAGACTAATTTTGTTTTTGTGTAATCTCTGTTATTGCATAGAATTGTGTGTAAGCACTAAGTCTATTATTGCACTAAGTCAAATAATTTACCTTCAGCTTCAACATGACTTCCCTCTTCAAACATAAAATGGTTATTTTGGTTGAGCTCATTACAACCATCAATTGAGTGCCCTTCCTCTTGTGATTGGCCACAATTTTGAGTAGTATTCAACTTCCTTCTGCGCTTCCCCATGGAATTTTCTACATATGCCAAAAGTAAATTAGTTGTTAATTGTTGTAAACAAAAATTAACCGATGACATTACTAATCTACCTCAAATGAAACACATAAAATGGTAGGGAGCAAAAATAACTACACACCTTTGTAACTTCAACAAATTAGAAGTCAAATAAATTAATTAATAAATAATTTTCTCTATATATTAGAAGAAGTCTCCCTCACTCTCATCCTCTGTATCATCACCACCCTCATCATTTTGGAGAATGCTGTCCATGGATATTGTAACTTCCATGATATCATGATTACCATAAACTTCTAATCAAATCAAGTCATTGTCATTTATATCTTGCAAGACTTGTTCATTCCCTTGATCTACATCATTGGACAACTCATCACCCAAATCATACACATCTCTAACTTTAGCATGCACAACAACAAACCAATCATTTTGTGTTATATTCTCCACATATAATATATTTTTTCCTTGAGAGGCCAAAATAAATGGGTCATCGCATACATCATTCCCTGTATGTTGCAAATAATTGAAATTGACTAATGTCATGCCTAAATTATCAATTCTACAACCTTTATTTATGTCAACCCAGTCACACTTGAACAATAATGCCCTGTATTTTCCCGAATAATCTAATTGAATTATATCTGTGAGTGCACCATAATAGTTGATTTGCCCTTCTTTCGGGTGCTTATCTCTTGAACTATAACTTTTTGTCTTAACAGTAACTACGATGCCACTGTTTTGAGTCTTTAAGCCTCTTTCACGCTTCTTTGTATGGAATCTAACTCCATTAATAATATAACCACTTTATTTTCTCACTATTTCTAGTGGACCATGTGCAAGCCATTTGATATCATCTGTCACTAGAGCACTACCTTGACCTTCCAACCGTGAAACCTACCATAATTGCAAAGTGTTAAAATTTAAAATGATTATAAATCCTATATTAGGGATGAAAATGATTTCTAACACATACTCGTTCACGGAACCAATCTAAAAATGATCGACCATGAATTTTTTCAACTTCATAAGAAGATAGTCGACGATTTCGTCTCCTAATAAGATCAATGTGTTCTCTGTGTAAAAAGGTTAAGAGAGATTAGACGTTATAATTAGTATAAAGGTGTCAAACCAAATTTTAGTAATTAAATATAAACATAAATAAATTGACTTACTTTTGGAAGGGGTCGACATTATGACTATTAAAAAGCACATATCTATGTGCTCGCAACAATGTTTTCTTGTCAAGGGAGATCCGTGCAGCCCTTTTTCTTTTCTTCACATTGAATCCAACTTTACACTTTCTCTCCAATGGTCTCCCTCTAGGATTCAAAAGATTTGTATTTTCCATAAAATCCGAATCATCATTTCGACAAGGTCAATTAAAATAAGTTTCCACCAAAGAGAGATATCGTGAACAAAATATCAAGCATTCATGAGCTAAATAACCCTCTGCAATAGATCCCTCTGGATGTGCTCGATTACGAACAAATGACTTTAGAGTAAAAAGAAACCTAAAAAAGAGAATTTAGGTCACCAAATAAGATAACATAATTTTACTTAATAATCTAATAATGAATCTAAATGAATGAAAAAATGTGTAATACCTTTCAATTGGATACATCCATCGATAATGAACAGGACCTGCAACTTTTGCCTCATATGCCAAATGAATTAACAAATGTACCATTATAGTGAAAAAAGATGGAGGGAAAATCTTTTCTAACTGGCACAATATTTTGGAAATTTGATGCTCCTAGTGCTCTAAATTATGCTCATTAAGAAACTTGCCACACAATTCTTTGAAGAAATGACAAAGATCGCATATAGCTAAACCCACTTTGTCAGGCAAACAACCTTTTATAGCTATAGGAAGAAACTCTTGCATTAAAAGGTGACAATCATAGCTTTTGAGACCAAATATCTTGTGTTGCTTCACTTGCACACATCTAGATATATTAGAAAAATATTCATCTGAGGTTTTTAAGTTTTTGAGAACTTCCAAAAGTATTTCTTTCTCATTCGATGTCATTTGGTAACAAGCTCTAGGCAAATATTTTTTACCTTTACTTGGATGCATCGTTGGATGTAGTTGACTTCTAATGTTCATGTCTACAAGGTCATAACGTGCCTTATCGTTATCCTTTCATTTTCTGTCTCAATGCAACAATGTTCCAATAATGTTATCACAAACATTTTTTTCAATGTGCATTACATCAAGATTATGACGAAGAACATTATGTTGCCAATAAGGTAATGTGAACAAAATGCTTTTCTTTTTCCACGGTGACCCATTACCTATTCCATGATCTTCCAATTGTCTCAAGACACTTGCACCATTAGGTAGCTCCGACGGTTCTCTAAACTCTTGTGTTCCATCAAATTCTCCTCTATTGTATCTCCACTTACTATTAGGCTCTAACCAACGACGATGACACATGTAGCAAAACTTCCGACTATAACCCAACCAATGAGACTCAGTTTTTAAACCACAACATGGACAAGCGTATCGACCTTTAGTGCTCCATCCTGACAAATTTGCATATGCCAAGAAATCATTGATAGTCCACATGATAGAAGCACGCATTTGGAATGACTCTTTTTTGCATGCATCAAATGTTTTCACCACAATTTCCCACAATTCTTTTAGTTCTTCCACAAGAGATTGCATATAGACATCAAGTTTATTTTCTGGACCTTTTGGACCGGGAATAAGCAATGAAAGTATAAAATTAGGTTGCTTCATACACATCCATGAAAGAAGATTATAAGGAATCAAAACAATAGGCCAAGTGCTATGAGAAATCGACATGGTTTTGAAAGGTTAAAACCATGAGAAGCTAAACCTAGTCGAACATTACGAGGGTCGCACGAAAAATTAGGATGTTGACAATCAAAATCTTTCCAAGCAAAAGAATCAGATGGATGTCTCATGAGTCCATCTTTTGTTCTACCATCCTCGTGCCATGTCATAGAAGAAGCTATTTTTGATGATAGAAAAAGTCTTTGTAGTCTAGGTTTAAGAGGAAACCAACGAAGAACCTTTGCAGGGATTTTTTTTCTAACTTCATTATCATTAGAGTTTAGTTTCCATCGTGACATACCACATTTTTAGCAAATTTGAGCATTAGCAGAATCTCTCCAATATAATATGCAATCATTGGGACAAGCATGGATTTTTTCATATGAGAGACCTAATCCACAAATAATCTTTTTTGTATCATAAAAAGATTTCGGCAATGTATTCTTTTCTGGTAATGCATCCCTTAAAAGCTCTAACAACATGGAAAAACTTTTGTTAGTCCACCCGTTTAGACACTTTAAGTGATACAAATAGACAATAAATGATAGTTTTGTGAACTTCTTACAGCCAGGATAAAGATTTTGCTCCGCCTCATTTAACAATTGATAGAACTTATCCAAATTACTTTCATCTTTAAATTGTTGAGTATTGGGTTCATCTATGAATGCTTTGGGATTCTCGTCCTCCACATTTAAATTTGAACCATCACTCTCATTAGTTGGATGTATTCCAAAGGCATCATGAATCATTGTATCTATGTCATGGTCAAACTCTCTTTCTACTTAGGATACATTTTGAGAACTAGACGAGCTAACTTGTTCACCATGAAAGACCCAAGTAACATAACCTTTTAGAAACCCAAAATGGACTAGATGCTCATAAATATCCACTCGAGAGCGCCACTTGCAATTGACACAATTGGTGCAAGGACATAAAATTTTTTCATCATTTGATTTTGCAAATGCAAAATCAAGAAAATTAATAACTCCTCTAATGTACTTATCTTTATTAAGAGAGTTGTCAGGGTCGTAGGATATCCAACTCTTATCCATTCAATTCAATGCAATAAACTGAAAAATTGAATGAAATAACACAAAAAGTTAATACATATAACTTAAAAATAAATAAAAAAATGGTAAAAAATAATGTAAGAAAAAAAATAGTGACCAACGTCTATTTGTCTTTGGTTGGAGTAAAATCAGTATGGAAATTTATTAAACAAGCAGTGACAAATATAACAAACCAATGTATGAGTTGCTACAAACAATTATCCATCAAACTGTACAAATACTCCCCATACTGTACAAATCAGTATCATAATCAGAAAAACATTGAAGAATACCATGGAGCATAAGAAATTGACAAAAATTAAATTTTCTAGAAGAGGAGAGATTGAAACAAACATTCATGTTTGTCACAAATCAAAATAACAATCCAACAACGAAAATTGCAATTATAGAAGCAGTGATCAGTGGAAACACTATTAGGGGAATATAACTGCATCAAGTGGTTCTCATTAAACCTGTAAGAGAACCATGATCTAGGAAAATTGTTCAAAACAAGGTATGTTGTATAAGAAAGTGTAAATTTCAGGATATCAAGATTGCATCATCTAAGTCACAAACACGGTACTCCTAATCTAATTATCATATACAAAACAATTGTGTATGTTATAATTCTATGAGTTAACTGCATTTCCTGTTTCAGCTACAAGTCAAATATGAGTTCTTATAATCCTATTCCTACTCATGTCCCATATCATTTAAGCTGGGAAAAAAATGATAAACCCTTTCATCTTATAATTGCATATATATGATGTTGATTCCTTGCCTAAGGGTTTTAAAAAAAAAAACTGAAATATCGAGTTTAAAATTTGGGCCATCCGATTTCAATTCAGTGGCTACCGACACACTGACTTTATGAATGCGGGGATTGCTGACTGCAACAAGTGCTAATAGCGTGAGCCGATGAGATGATAAAATGGTTATTATTTTCCTCCATTTGAAAACATTTCATAGATTAATAAAACATTGGTGCTAGTTTCACCGTTGTTTCATTTTTTTTTTTCAATTACTAGTTACCTGAACTTAATTTAAACAGAAGTGATAGCCGTGAATGAAATTCAGTAACCTATTTGGTATAACAGAAAAAAAAAAAAATAGGTGTGAAACAAGTATCCAACAAACTCTTCTGGACCCTTAAGCAGATCTTTCGATGTCCATTCTATAGTTTTACCAAGAATAAAATTATAAGTATCCAACAACAACAAACAATATGACTTCACAATTTCAAAATCAGAAATCAAAAGTTTGAAACAACAGGAAATGAAATTGTCAATCCACCACTTGCATTATCAAATCATTCTCCACAGTCAAGCCAATGCAACTTCAAACTCCACCGTTTGAAAGGAATGTGATTAATAAGGAACATAAAATGCCAATAAAACAAAAAATCAACATCTTACTCGTGACTCAAAAATTTATTCACCAGCATTCAAAATCAACAAATTATGCAAAAAGAGAAGGAAATTTGATTCCAATAAGGATCAAAAAAATAAATAATAAATTGAATATTGAAAGAAAAAAAAAATTCTCGATGATTTAACATTCCAATCGAGAAACACTTCATTTTGATCTTCCACTTCATTTTGAGCTTGAAAATGAAAATAGAAGAACCTCAAATCAAGGCTGATTTTTGGTGAATGAAGGCGTGAAATGGTTTTCTGGTGAAGGGTAACGTGAAGGCCGCGTGCGTCAAATGATTTTTTTGAGAAATGGGTGAATTAATTTTTTTACATTAATATTTCAGTTTTTTTTAAGTTATTATAAATTAATATTAAATTAGCATTTGTGACACTCTCTCTGTAGCTAAAAGTAACTATAGTGACAAACAAATATATATCACTACATTCCTCTTATTGATAATTTGTTGATAACGAAACCAATAAGAACAATTATTCCCTCACTATTTGCTAAGTGTGTCGATTAAGTTATAAGATAATGATTATATCAATGTCTATTAATCAAAGCATTTGAACACATGTTTCTAGTTTTTTTACTGTGGCATTTTAAAAGATCTCTATAGCTTAGCTTAACTTTTTTAGCTTGTTTCTAAATTTTGGGATGAAGTTGAATTTTAATTTTATTATTTGCATATTGACCACTGGTTGCTTTGTAGGTCATAACTTGAGCTCTGGATATCGGATTGACACATGCGAGTAGATGCTAGAAAGCTAAAAATTAGAGCTACAACTTTTGTGTTGGAATAAAAGGCCAATGCAGAAATTTACTGGGCTTAAATTCCACATTTCTTTATTTGAGCTTTTGTACTAATTTTAAGTAGTGGGCCACTTGTTTTACAAGCCCAAAACGCGAGTACATTATATTTGGAGTTTCCTTTTATTTGAGACATGTTGTTTTCAGGTTGAAAAAGAGATAGATAAACAATTTTTATTTTATTTTTATGGAAAAAATTTTTTTTCAATGATTAATCCACTATTCATAGTTTCATCAACACCTTGAAGTTCAAGTTATAATGTTAATTTAGCGTTATAATTCTATTTCTCTTTATTCGATTTTATTGTTATTATGATTGCTTAATTCGAATTTCAATACGATTGATTAGATTGATTTGAGATAATTCAGTTTTCCATTTCTATATTAAATTAATTATAATTTTGCAACGCTTGATTGTTAATTGTAATACATCGACGATTTTGATGCTTAATCGAGTCAAAGAACCCGAATTCACATAGGGTTGATTACACTTGTTTGATCCATTCTATAGTCAACTATGAATAGAATCAAGAATTAGAAAGTAAACTCGTTGGTAAAATATGTGATAGGTCTGAAACTCTCGAATTAGTGGATTAATCGTTTTACTAATCTGTTCAAACAAAAATCTAAAAACCCCCATTTATAATGTCAACTTTCAATTTGGATAATATTATTATATCTGAAATCCTTGCAAAAAGACTCAAGTTATTACCTATATCTACGTTTTATTACTTGTATTTGACCTGTGTGCGACAGCGAATCAAATTAGTGCTATTGTAGGGGACTCTCTAATGACAATACTAACCAATAACCGTCATAACAATTATTTTTTCTTTTTTTGTTGCTCTATAGGTCAGATAAGTTTGTTGCTAGCTCATAGGAACATTAATAGTAAAAAAAAACCGACATAAAATAACAAAAAAATGAAGGAACAGGACCCACATAGAAGGGATTTATGGGTTTCGAGCCTTAAAATCCAAAATTCCTTCGTTTAAACCATTTTTTAAATTTTTTGAATTTTCATATTCTGAACAATTTCCAAACAAATTTGTGTTGTCTTTATTTGATTTTCAGAAATTTTTTGTGCTACATTAAAATATTTTGGATTTTGTTTAATAGGGTTTTTAATTTCTCACTTCAATTTTAGCGATAGGGACATTGTTGAAATTTTCAAAATTGTGGTTTTACATTGCATTGTTATATTCCCATGATGCATGACTAGAGCTACTTCTATGAATCTGCATTTCCTTGACCCCAAAATAGATAGGACATTTCATTTATGTCGTAGACTTAATAGAGGGGCTAGTGCTAATGAGTCAGATAGTGAAAGTAAAAACTTGTTGCAAAATAAAGATGATATGAATAATAGAACCTTAAGATAACTTGATACACCTAATGTCACCTATAATGCATTGTGTATCACATATCCTGAAGTTATTGTACCATTTGAACTTAAATCAGGTTTAATACACTTGTTTCCTAAGTTTAATTGTCTTGCAAGTGAGTATCCCCACAAACACTTGAAGGAGTTCCATATTGTGTGTTCTACCATGAAGCCTCAGCGAGTCAAAGAAGATCATATCAAGTTGAGAGCCTTCCCATTCTCACTTCAAGATGTTGCCAAGGACTAGTTATACTACCTTTAGCCAGGTTCTGTTACAAGTTGGGAATGATTTGAAGAAGTTATTTCTAGAAAAATTCTTCCCTACCTCAAGAGTTGTTTGAATTAGAAAAGAAATACGTGGCATTAGGCAGATTGACAGGGAATCATTACACAAGTATTGGGAGAGATTCAAGAAATTAGTGTCTAATTGTCCTCATCACCAGATTTTTTAGCAATTGCTAATCCAATATTTTTATGAAGGCTTTCTATCTATGGATAGAAGCATTTTGGATGCTGCTAATGGGGGGTCACTTGTCGATAAGACCCTAGAAGTGGCAAAAGCTTTGATTGAGAACATGTCCATTAATTCTCAGTAGTTTACAACTAGAAGTAATGCAATAGTGTTGATAACGGAGTGAATGAAATTCAAGCTTATTCCCACAAGAATCTAGAAAACATACTTGATGAGCTTATGTCTTTAGTAAAAAAATTGGCAATAGGTAAAGCCCAAGTAGTGGTTTGTGATATTTGTACTTCTCTGGAGCATCCTACAGATTCATGTCCTACATTGCAAGAAGATCCAATTGTTGATGCTCCTTAAGCATATGCAATAAACATATACAATCCTCAAGCCAACTATGATTTGTCATCTAAAAGATACAATCTTGATTGGAGAAACCATCCCAACCTAAGATGGGGGAATTCATCTACATAACAACAACATAGGCAACAACAGCAACAAAAATTTCTTCAATAGCAAAACATTCCTCAACAGCAGCAAAACGATGCACCTTCATTAGAGGACTTTGTCAAATAAATGGATGTCCAAAGTCTCCAATTTCAACAAAGAATAGATTCCATAATTTAGAATTTGGAGACAAAGATTGGCCTGTTGGCAACTTCAATTAATCAGTAGAGACTCGAGGATCAAACCAACTACTTGCTCAGTCAATAGTATATCCAAATGCCCTTAATGCTAGTATAATTACCTTGAAGTCTTGCAAAGCTGTTGAAATATCAAAGATACCCGAAACTGTTGGTGTAAATAATAACAAGGTTGTTGAGGACACTTTGGTACCTGAAACTGCTGATATTGAGCAAAATATAACACATCATTTCCCACAAAGAGCAGTGAAGGATAAGAAAATGGACGAGACAGATAGGGACAAGGAGATCCTGGATACATTTAGGAAGGTGGGAATGAACATTTCCCTCATTGAAGTAATCAAACAGACTCCAAGATATGCCAAATTTCTAACAGAGTTGTGCACACACAACAGAAGGTTAAAAGGTAATTAAAGAGTAAACATGGAGCGAAATGTTTCAGCCCTCATTCAACCCATGCCTAAAAAATGCAAAGATCCATGAACTTTTTCCATCCAGTGCACCTTAGGCAATAGTCAATTTGAAAATGCTAAGTTAGATTTAGGAGCTTCCATTAATGTTATTCCTACATCTATTTTAAACTCTCTTGCTCTTGGAGCTTTAAAGAGTATAGATGTTACCATTCAATTGGCAAACACAAGCAACGCTCGCCCTGCTGGACTGGTGGAGGGTGTACCTTTTTGAGTCAATGAATTTATATTTCCTGCATATTTTTACATTCTGGACATGGAGGGAGAGGGAGAGAATAAGTCCAACAGGGCACCTAGTATCTTAGGCACACCATTCTTGAAATTTTTAGAACAAAAATTGATGTACATGTTGGAACTCTATCCATGGAGTATGGTGATAGCATTGTAAAGTTTAACATCTTTGATACTATGAAACACCCTATGAAAGAGCATTGTATTTTTCAATTTGAATTGCTTGCTGATTTGGTTGATGACATTTACCTTGATAAGTTTGCTACTGATTTTCCTTCACTATTTTGTTTTGCTGATACTTATACTTGTGAATTATATACAGATACTCAATTGTGCTATGTGTGTGCTGAGATCGAAGTTTCTTTATAGGTTAATCATTGTGCTAATATTGATATTTCTATTGACATAATTGGTTCTACAGACTTATCTTCGGCCACTAGTGTTGTACCCTCCATTGAGAAGCTACCAACTATAAAGCTTAAACCACTTCCTGAAAATTTGAAATATAAGTCTTATGATTGCTAATTACGCCATAACTAGTCTTGACTCTTGTCCGCATGCATATATTGAAATGATCTAGGCATTTGTTTCTTCTTAAGCAATCGGCCAAATAAGCTTACCCTACAATTATCCATTTGTTTAAACCTATTTGAGCCTAATTATCCTATTTTTTTTGTTATATAGCTCATTACAACCCTAAAAGTGAAAAATAATGACTTGACTCAATTGAGGGATAAAGGAGTCCCTTAAATAAGTGTGGGGGTGCTCAACTTGTTTGTTTGTTAGATTTGAGGATCATTTTAAAATTAAAAATAAATAAAAAATATAAAAGTTTGTGTTGTAAATAAAATTAAAAAAAGCAAATAAAGTAGAAAAGAAAAGAAAATAGGAAGATGGTTGTGCCGCGAACAAAGAGTTATGGTGATAAAGAGAGTATGAGAATAAACACAATGACATTTTGTTGAGTTGCCTTTCATGTTATTTTTCTCTCTTGGTCATTACTTCTTTATCCTTTTTGATTTTTAGCCTTAGTCTCCTTAGGATTGTCTTACCCATACCTTGGCCCCATTACAACCTTAATAAAGATCTTTTGATCATTATGTGCATGTGTTTCAAAGATAGATGTTAGAGACTTGTCAAGCCTGGGGTAGTGCTAGCTTTCATAATGTGCTTTGAATGTAAATAATAGCCCAAACACTTGAGTGATTGAGAAATTTTATATCTTAGGAGGACTCTATCACTTATGATGCATTCTTTAGTTAAGTTGTCCTCTTGTTTGTCTTGGTTGTGATAAAAAACTATTCATGATTGCCTTAAGCTGGAAATATTTTTTTTTTCTCACACCACTTTGCATTCATGAGAATATTTGGAATCGCAAGCATTACTTTGCTCGAAGTGAAAAATTTTAAGTGTGGGGGAACTTGATCAAAGCATTTGGGCACATGTTTCTAGTTTTTTAGCTTGTTTCTAAATTGTAAGTATAGAAGTACGCCTAAGAGGGGGGTGAATTAGGTGTTAGTAAATTTTCGTGTTTTTAATGACATGGTAGTTGAATTCTCTGAGTTTAATAAAGTGTATACTAATAATAAAGTGCAGTAAATAAATGAACACTTAAGATTTATCTTGGTTCCCCTTATAACTAAGGGTACGTCCAGTCCTCTTGCACACCACAAGAGATTGATCCACTAATTGCCAGAAAATGTACAACTCCCACCCTAGTATTCTTGCTACAAACTTCTAACAACACTTCTAAGATAGCACACCACTATCTTTAGTTTAAGCTACTTTTAAGAAAGTATTACTTTATTTTACAAGTAATACAATAAGATTTGAATAAGAATAAGGAGAGGTATATTGATAAACAATTCAATAAAAATTCAAGTACTTGAGAACCTATCTGAATGATATAAAGATGAAATGCAAGTACTTTGTAAAAAAAAAAGAATTTTGTTCAAAGTTGTTCAAGGTATTGATTCAAGGATTGTGTTTTGTTTGATATGAAGTTATGGGGTATTTATACTCCATAAACATCTCTTCAGATTCTTGTCCTTTGATCCAAGAGGTTTGATGAAAAAATACAATGATCTGGAGCCATTTCAGATCTGAAAAAATTGTATTGCTTCCAGTTGTATTCGAATACACCTCTTTGTAACGTTCAAAAATATTCAAAAATTACATCTAGTATTTGAATACACATGTGTGTAGTCGAATACAGATTAGTGAAAATTTGCCACTGACTTACTTTCTATTCGACTACATAGGGTTGTAGTCGAATACACATATAAGGATTTTGGCCACTGACTTGAAGTGTATTCGACTACACATAGTCGTAGTCGAATACAACTTTGAGACTTTTGCTTCTGACTTGCTTTGTATTCGAATACAAGATGTTGTATTTGAATACACTTATGTTAATGTTGTTTTGACTTTTGAAAATACTTTATATGCATATGTAAATATGACTTGTTCTCATGTAATTGAAATATTGGTTTGTATCAATACCTTTACATTTTAACATTTAATGTTTGGATTTGAAGTTTATTAATGAAGATTTTTTATCTTCTTTTTGATCTTTTTGTATTGACCATAATTGTTGATCTTTGTCTTCATCAAAAACATGTAGTTTACATTCTCCCCCTTTTTGATTACGACAAAATGTTGTTGTTGTGGAGAGATTGTGTAATTTGAATCATTGCTCCCCCGTAATATATGCGTACTCCCCTGTTGTATGTGATTAATTGAAAAATTGTTTGAGGACCTACAAGATTTTTAAGGCAACAACAATACCAAATTTTCTCCCCCTTTTGACATGATCAAAAAGAAGGAAATATATAGAAAACATACAACTTGCAAGCATAACCATACTAATAAGAAAACATCATACCGGTTAACAAGGAGGATAACATAATTGAGAATGAAGTCATGGTCAATTTTAGTATATCAAGTGACAAACAGGACATAATATCAGAATAGTTAACAAGTTGCAATGAGATCAATACAAAATAGGACATAAATCAAACTACAAATTAGTACATAAAGCAAATGTCAAAGTAGTACATAATGCAAACGGTAAAGTAGTACAAATACATGCCTAATAGTGAATTAATCAAAATCTGTTGGAATGTGAAAATGATCAATTTTGTCCGATAAACTATTAATGTCCTGAGATAAAGCATCATGATTGCGAGCAATAGTGGTTTCAATGTTCTGGAAGCAAGTGTCGATATAAGTGGTCTGATTTTTGAATTGAGTTTGGAAGAAGTTTTGGAAAGATCAAGGCAAGTCATGAGCATTTGATTGGAGATATAATCATCATCAGAGGCTGTTTCCTCGCCATCTTCATCATCTTGGGCAGCAGCATTTGAGGGTCCAATAGTGTCTTCTTGAGCAGCATCAGATGGTTGACCATAATCACCTTTATGCACAAAAGATTCAAGCTCCTCATTCCATATGATCCTCTTGCTAGGCTAGACACCTAAATCCAACATATTTTCTTTGGTGAGTGTATACATGACTTCATCAGAGAAGTCCACCCCAAAGTGTTCCAAAATCCGGGAAACTTCCTTCGCATATGGTAATCCAATTGCCTCTCGGGATCCAAACATGACAGATTTCACAAAGTATGCCCAATTTAGTTGACAACCTTCATACATGAAATTCATAAATTGTAATTCAAACTCCGAAATTTACGAGTAATTTCCAGCTTTCGAAACTAGAATATAGCTAAGGAAATAATGCAAAAGGCAATAATCAACGGTAAGATTTCCCACTCCATGTCGTTGCTGGGCATATTTGGAACCAGCCTAAGTCCTCTTTTGTTCCATTGTGCGTCTGTCAAGCCGACATAGGGCAAGATACGCATTATACTTAGAGATATCACCCTATTCACACAAGTTGTTGGGACAAAACGTTTGACCTTTAAAGGGAATGTTTAGAATTTCGCCTATGGTTTTGGTATTTAACCGAATAGTTTTACCCTTAACTCGAGATACCAACATTTTTCCATCTTGGATGAGATTTCAATAAAAAACCCTAACTAAGTCTGGATAAACAGGACCTTTGTAACCTATAAACTCTTCAACATGTTGAGCTTTGAGCAACGCAAGAAATTTAAAGGTAGAGAAAGAGTTTAAGGTACCATATTTTGGAATGATAAGTCGCTTGTTAGAGTAGAATGTACGAAAACGATCAATTTCTTCTGGAGTGTGTAGAAGCCGGGATAAATCCGTGATGTTGAGATTCCTTGTTCGTTTTCTTGAGGGACCCACTACTGCATGCTTGGTTCGTGGTCCTTGTTTGCGGGCATCCATGGTGAGAAAAAAATGGGTTTGAGAGAAAAGGTGAGATATGTGACAAATCTGATGATGAATGACAAGAAAGAAGTAAAGATTGATGTAGTTTGCAAGGTTGGGTGAGTGGGTAACTGAGTGAAAGGAGGATGGACAAGATTTTAGGAGAAGAGAGGAAAGGCTACAACTAAAATAACCCTAAAATGTGAAACAGCTTTTATATTTGGGCAAAACTGCGAAGGTGTATTCGACTACACCTACTTGTATTCGAAAACGCATTGTTCTGGGAACGTGTGTTCGACTGCACATAAGTTGTATTCGAATACAGGAATTTCCAGAAAAGTATGTATTTGAATACATACATATGTATTCGACTACATATGCAGATTTTTGCATAAAAACTAAATTTTTATGGAAATCTCAACATGTAACACACAAAATTATAAATCAAGAAACAATAATCATCAATAAGTTTTATTTAAAAAACTTTAAGATGAAATGACATACTATATGTATCATGCAATTTCAAAGACCGTTTTCATTTAAAATACCAAGTTCTCTTTGGATCTTATAAAATGAGTCCTTAGGTAAAGGTTTTGTAAAGATATCAGTCAATTGATTGTGTGTATCAACAAACATTACCTCAACATTACCTTTCAACACATGATCATGTAGAAAGTCATGACGTATATCGATGTGTTTAGTCCGAGAGTGCATGATTGGATTCTTTGAGATGTTTATTGCACTTGTGTTGTCACATCTTAGGGGAATGCATTCGAGATCAACTCCATAGTCATGTAATTGTTGTTTGAGCCAGAGAATCTGCGAACAACAACTTCCTACTGCTATGTATTAAGCTTCAGCAGTACTAAGTGCAACACAAGCTTGCTTTTTGCAAGACCATGATACTAGTGCATTGCCTAAGATATAGCAAGTTCCACATGTGCTTTTATGATCCATTTTGCATCATGCATAATCTGAATCAGAATATCCAACTACGCTACATATGCTTCCCTGGGGTACCATAGGCCTACATTTGTTGTTCCTTTCAAATACTTCATAATTCTTTTAACGGCTACAAGATGCGATTCTTTTGGATCCGCCTGACATCTTACACACAAACAAACACTAAACATAATATCTGGCCGACTGACCATTAGATATAATAAGGATCCGATCATACCTCGATATTTGGATATGTCAATTGAAATACGTGATGCATCTTTATCAACACAGGTTCCGGAGCCCATTAGAGTTGCACTTTCTTTGCAGTTTTCCATTTCAAATCTTTTGAGTAATTCTTTACAATATTTTTCCTGATTTATGAAGATGCCATGCTCAAGTTGCTTGATGAGAAGTCCAAGAAAATATTTTAATCTTCCCATCATGGACATTTCAAATTCTCCTTGCATTATTGAAGAGAATTCTTCACATATGTCGTTGTTGGTTGATCCAAATATTATATCATCAACGTAGATTTTGACCAATACGGTGTGACCATTATCTCTTTTGAGAAATAATGTTTTATTGACTTCCCCTTTTTCAAATCCTCGTGCACATAAAAAGGTGCTTAATCTATCATACCAAGCTCTTGGAGCTTGTTTTAGACCATAGAGAGCTTTTTTTAATTTGTAAACATGTGAGGAATTTTTGGAATCTTCAAACTCAGGGTGCTGTTTGACATAAACTTCTTCTTCATTTATGTATCCATTGAGAAAAGCACTCTTCACATCCTTTTGATAGAACTCAAAGTTCATGGAACAAGCATACACAAGTAATAAACGTATTGCTTCTAATCTTGCTACTGGAGCAAATGTTTCGTCAAAATCTATTCATTCCTCTTGATTGTATCCTTGAGCGACCAATCTAGCTTTGTTGCGGAAAACTATGCCATTCACATCAAGTTTATTTTTAAACACCCATATTGTACCAATGATGTGTTTATTTCCAGGATTAGGAACAAGTTCCCTTACATTGCTTCTTTCAAATTGATTGAGTTCTTCTTGTATGGCAAGTATCCATTGATCATCTGTAAGTGCTTCACCAATTTTGGAGGGTTCGATTTGAGAAAAAAATGCCATTTTTAAGCAAGCATCTTGTAGTTTTAATCTTGTTGTGACTCCTTTATTTATATCACCTATGATGTTATCAATTGGGTGATATCTATGGGTTCTCCATTCTTTAGGAAGATCATCATTTTGCCTTTCAATGTTGACTTCACTTTTTTGATCTGGTTGATCAGTTTGATGTTCTTTGCTTGCACTACTAGAAATTTCGCCTATAGTGACCGATTTAGAGACCAAATATTTTCAGTCACACTAGCGACCGAAATAGAGACCGAAATTTTGAACGTATGAATTAAATATTTTTCCGTCACTAAATCGGTCGCTAATAAAATTTAGAGACTGAAATAGCAACTAAATTTTAGCGACAAAAAATTCAGTCGCTAATTATCACTAATATAAAACTTGTCTTTTACACTAGTGACCGAAATAGAGACTGAAATTTTAAACCTTGAAACTAAATATTATTCCGTCACAAAATTGGTCGCCAACAAAAAGTAGAGATTGAAATAGCAACCAAAATTTTCAGTCGCTAACTATTTTTTAATTACATAATTTAATTTTCTTTATTAATAAAAAAAATATAAAATAGTTTTTGCAGAATTAATTTTTTTTTAGAAACTGTGAAATATTTAATAATTAATTAAAAAAAATAAATAATTAGAAAAAGAAATAAAAAAATAAAATTATGTAATCATGCATTTGAATATTTGTTCTCTCAATTTTTTCTTTTTCAGTTAACTCAAATAAACCCTAAAACTTCATTTCCTTCAACAATTTTTTCTAACACCACATAGTAATCTCTCTGTTACCTAGTTCAAGCAGTTAAGCCAAAACAACACTTATTTCTTACTAGACTCAATTCTTTCGTTTACTTCTCTTTCTTTTCTTTCACTATTCCCACCAAACCTTGGATTCTCTTTATGCTTTCAATCAATTTTTCTACCAAAAAAAATTAGTTCCTTTTTCTTTCTCAACCCACCACAAACCCTAAAACCATTATTTGTTGCTAATCCCCTCTCAAACCAAACTCCGCAGCTACGACATGAAGGCAATTGAGTCTCTTAAGCCGTTAAACTACAACTGTGGCGTGAAGCCCTCATTGTTCGTCGGCTATCGTGAACCAAAAGGTAAGAAATTTATATTCTAATTTTCTAATCTTGCTTCACTATTGTTGTTTTTTTTTCTTTGTGATGTAATCATTTTGAATTTATTTAACTAAAAAGGGTAAAGAAATTCTGCATATAAGGTGTTTGATAATATGTACTTTTGATAACTTTAATTAAAAGGGGTAAATAAATTCTGCATATAAGGTGTTTGATAATATGTACTTTTGATAATTTTAACTAAAAGGGGTAAAGAAACTCTGCATATAAGGTGTTTGATAATATGTACTTTTGATAATTTTAACTAAAGAGTGTAAAGAAATTATGCATATAAGGTGTTTGATAATATGCAATTTTTGATAATTTTAACTAAAGAGGGTAATGTGTTACTGAAATTTATGGTTGCAGTTAGTAATTAGTAAACTACATGTTTTCTTACTACATGTTTTTTTGGTTTAATTAGTAAGCTTTGCGTGTTACTCACTCCATCAATATCCAGTTTGAGTTCTAATGTTTGTTTTGGTATTATTATGTTTTTTTTGTTATGTTTATCTGCTTCTGGTTTTTTGTAATTTTTAGTTGGTATATTAGATCAATAATACTAATCATATCTCATTTCATTTAATAGTAAGGTGCCTGCAGAATAAACTGATTTATTAATTCTCTAGTACAAATGCTTATTCCATGTTATAATCATCACCATCAACATTATTCTTAAATATTTAAATAATTAATTAAACGGAGTTAGGGATACAGTTCACACCAAGAATATACTATCCATAAACAAGTTTTAGTTGTCTATTGTTTTAGCATATAGTCAACTCAACTGAAAATGCTAAAGGTATATATTTAAGTCAAGCCTGCAAAACAAGGTGCTTAAAAGAACATAAATGGCATCTAAAAAACTGCGTGAAGTTCAACAATTACAAAGAATCAAGTTCAATCAGTGTCATACTATTCAGGTTGTTAACATGATCCTAAATTAATCTAGTATTTTTGGTACAATTCATTTGCAGCATTCTATGGAAAAAGGGGATTACAAATACTTCACACTATCCACCTTTTCCAACCATAATGATTCTTAATTTCAGAGATTTATCAACTAAGATGCTAAATCTCAACCAAACTAATACTTTTAAATTAGGTCAAGCTGAAAATGTTCAGTTCCCAAATATTGACAAGCTATATACAATGAATTGTGTCTTAAAGTACCCTGTACTTTCCCAAGTCTAAGAATATCCAAATCAAGCAGTTGCTTATGCAAGAAAGATAAATATAAGGTTATTAAAACAAACATAAACTAAAACCCACTCAGATAATTAAATAATGTTGGGGAGATGTGAGTGGAAAAAAACCAAGTGACTGATAGTAAGACAGTAGATCATTAAGGAATTTTGTCTGGCAAAAAGAATACCCTGCTCAACAGTGAGTTAATTATGTAATGACTAATATAATTGCTCAACAGTGAGTTAATTAAGTGCCATGGACATTAAAGTAACTATTAGACATTTAGTTTAATCTCATTATCTCCTGTTGTTTATGTGAAATCTTGAGGTGGGTATTGTACTAAATTCTGGGCATGAAGATGAGAAAAATATACAAGGATTATGCAGGAAAAAAGCAATTAATGCTAAGAAACAATAGAAAATTTCTTTTGATCACCACAAATAATTAGAAGATAAAATCACAAGATTAGAATGTTAGCAAATAAGCAAGATAAATGTGATTATTTAAGTTTCAATTTCTAATGCTATCAACAGATTCAATATGATGTTAAAGTATAACTAGTGACAAGAAAAAAGATACAATAGATTCATAGAATATAATTAGTTTCATAGTTTCTGTAAAATAAAAATATGTGAGAATAGCCTTTTCAATAGATATTTTGAAAACTTCTTCCACAAATGAAAAGCACCTCCTCTTGCAAGTAAACAACACCAAACAAGAATAATAAAGAACATTACTTACTTCATAGCATGGATCACTTATGCTCTACTGGAACTCGATACATTTTATAGTTGTATATTTTCATTTCCTTTTTTTCGTGATTACTGGTTGATTTGATATTTTTATTATTATTATTATTGTTATTTTAAAAGAAAAACACATTTTACTCAATTTGTTAACATCAGTTGTTAATTTCTATTTTTGTTTTTTTTGATTGTTTTCATTCTATATAGGCATTCTTGTAATTTTGGAATAGCAAAGAGGCTGAGCAGTTTTCCTATAGAAGATATAAGGTTGAGTATTCAATTTTTGGAAAGGTAATTTTTGTAATTTTGGAACATGTTAAATTGCATATTATTTATGAAAATGCAAGTGTCTACATGTGCTTAGGAAGTATGATGGTTAATTACTCAAATAGTTTATTTTATTAATTATAATGTATAGCATTTGCTTAATGATATTAGAGAAAATGGATATCCGCCAACGTCGTAGTTGGATGTATAATAGGCTAAATCCTAGTCGAAAGGGGTATACTGATGCATTTCTAAAAGGGTTAAATGAATTTGTGTCATTTGCAATCCAACAACCAGACATGTCAAATAGAGAAATTAGATGTCCTTGTTCAGTTTGTAAAAACATTAATTTCTTAGACTTTGAAGTGGTTAAGGTTCATATTTTAAGGAAAGGGTTTAAACCTGACTACTGGTATTGGACATCTCATGGAGAAAGTGATCTAGAGTTGCATGTAGAAATTTAGCGGGGAAAATCTGCACAAGAGCGACATAACAATTATTTTAATAGATTCGAAAACATGGTTTATGATGCTATTGGACCACAATATCAAATGCATTGTGATGAAGAATTAGAGGAGTTCCCAAATATAGATGATCAAAAGTTCTATGATTTACTAAATGCAGCTCAGAAGCCATTGTGGCCGGGATGCAAAGATCACACTGAATTATCTTTTGCTGCTAGATTGTTGGCAATTAAATTAGAGGGAAATATTTCTCAACGGTCTTTTAATCAAACAATGGCACTTATGAAGGAGACACATCCTCCAAATAATCTGGTTCCTAAATATTATTATAGGAAAAAGAAAATAGTTTCAAAACTTGGTCTCACTGCGGAAAAAATAGATTGTTGTGTAAATGGTTGTATGTTATTCTACACTGATGAATGTAAACAATTAAAAGAATGCAAGTTTTGTAATGCACCTCGTTATGAGAAGAAAAAAATTGGTAGGGATAAATTCAAAGAGGTACCTATGAAGAGATTGCATTATTTACCGCTAATTCCCAGACTTAAGAGATTATATGCTTCGATGAGCTCAGCTCCACATATGAGATGGGATTATGAAAATAGACGAGAACCTGGAGTGATGTGTCATCCATCAGATGGAGAGGCTTGGCAACACTTTGATCAAATTTATCCCGACTTTGTTGTTGAACCGAGGAATGTGAGGTTGGGATTGTGTACTGATGGTTTTACACCATTTAATCATACTACCTCACCTTATTCATGTTGGCTGGTAATTGTCACTCCTTACAACCTTCCTCCAGAACTATGCATGACAGCCCCCTACATGTTTCTCACTTTGATTATTCCTGGACCACATAATCCAAAGAACAAGATAGATGTGTATTTGCAATCTTTGATAGATGAGCTCAAAGTTTTATGGAATGAAGAAGTGCTTACATATGATATTTCCAAAAAAAACAAATTTTATAATGAAAGTTGCATTAATGTGGACTATTAATGATTTTCCTGCATATGGAATGTTGTTTGGTTGGAGTACAGCAGGGAAATTAGCATGTCCATATTGCATGAGTCAATCCAAAGCTTTTTTCTTGAAACATGGTGGTAAGTGTTCTTGGTTTGATTCTCATCGTCAATTTTTGCCTATGGATCACGTATTTAGAAGAAATAAGGATGCATTTTACAAGAATCGAATAGAAAACTCTCAACCTCCACAACGGTTAACTGGGGATGATGTGTGGGAAGAAGTTTGTAATCTCCCTAAAATAACTGAGGTTGATCCGTGTATATGTGATGGATTTGGTGTGAATCATAATTGGAAAAAACAAAGTATCTTTTGGGAGTTGCCTTATTGGAAAACCAACTTAATAAGGCATAATCTTGATGTAATGCATATTGAGAAGAATGTGTTTGATAATATTTTCAATACAGTGATGGACATCAAAGATAAGACCAAAGATAATGTTAAGGCAAGAATGGATTTAAAGGAGTATTGTCGAAGAAAGGAGTTAGAGCTACACATACAATCTAGTGGAAAAGTTTTAAAGCCTAAAGCCAAATATGTTTTGTCTAGCGATCAACAAAAGGCTGTGTATAAATGGATTTCTGAGTTAAAAATACCTGATGGACATGCTTCAAATTTGAATAGATGTGTAAGAGATGGGAAGTTGATTGGAATGAAATGTCATGATTGCCATGTATTTATGGAGCGGTTGTTACCAATTGCTTTTAGTGCACTTCCACATCATGTGTGGAATCCTATAGCCGAGTTGAGTAAATTTTTTAAAGATTTGTGCTCAACAATTTTGCGAGTGGATGATTTGTTGTTAATGGAACAAAATATAGTGATTACAACTTGTAAATTGGAACGAATCTTTCCACCTGGATTCTTTAATTCCATGGAGCATATTCCGATTCATCTTCCTTATGAAGCAAGGGTTGGGGGTCCTGTGCAATATCGTTGGATGTATCCATTTGAGAGGTAATTATTCAAATATTTCAACCTACAAATCTATATTTTATTTATTTATTTGTAATTAGTAGTTAATATTATATGTTTTTTTTTTAGGTACTTGAATAGGTTGAAACAAATGGTTAAAAATAGATCACATGTAGAGGGGTCAATTATTGAGGCATATCTATGTCAAGAGACTTCTCATTTCTGTTCATATTATTTTGAATCTCATGTGCAATCTTTGAGAAATAGAGTAGGTTGAAATGATGATGAGGGTAAACATGATGTAGTTCAAAAAACTTTATCAATTTTCAATCATTCTGGTCGTTCAGCTGGAACTTGTAAGAGTAGATATTTGAATGATAGAGAATTAACTGCTGCACATTTGCATGTTTTACTAAATTGTGAAGAAGTTCAACCATATATTGAGTAAGTAAAATAAATATATCTTAATTTATATATTCTTTTTTTTTATCAATCATATAACATAATATATATATATATATATGTGTGTGTGTGTGTGTGTGTGTGTGTGTGTGTGTGTGTTAGATGCTTTGTGCAATATTTGGAAGCATGTGATCCAAATATAAGTCAAACTGAAGTGGATGGTAAGATTGCATATGAATTTCCAAGTTGGTTTCAAACATATGTAAGTGTTATGTGATTTCAACTATTATATTTCAACTATTGTACATGACTTATCTTGTAGTTGTGGAATATAATAAGTTTATTTTGCCTATTGATAGGTACATGATAAAAATAACTTGGTGCAAAATTTGAATTTGCACCACTTAGCATATGGTCCTAAGAGGAAGGTTCATATTTGGCCTATTTATTTTGTAAATGGTTTTAAGTTTCATACAGAAGAGTGGAGTGTTGGTAAGAAAACCATTAATTGTGGACTTTGTGTCAAGGGTGACGAAGAAGGAGTTGAAGAAAATTACTATTATGGTATTGTTAAAGAGATTTTGCAAGTTGAATACCTAGGAGAACCAACCAAGCAATTAGTTTTATTTAACTGTGAATGGTTTGATATTGTTGCCAACAATGGCATGAAGATTCAACACCAATATGGCATTGTGGAGGTTCATCGTCGTAGAAGATATTCAAATTATGATCCTTTCATAATTGCAACAAATGCTATTCAGGTGTATTATGTACCGTACCCAGAAAAATTAAAAGAAAAAGTTGATTGGTGGGTTGCCATTAAAACCAAACCTAGAGGCATAGTTGATGATCGATATACATTAGAAGTTGCATATCAAGATTCAACATCTACCACAACAAATGTAGCTTTTGCTACAAATGATGAGCTACTTGATCATTTGAGAGATGAAGGGGAAAATGAGCAAGTTGAAATGAATATTGAGGTTGCAAAAGACCAAGAGGAGGAAGAGGATGACGACATAGATTCTGACGAATTAGATTCAGAAAATGATTTTGAAAACCATTATAACTTTCATAATAATGATAATGATAGCGATGATGGTAGACATATTGATTATTAAAGTTTAATATTTTTCATTTTGTGGAGTAGATGAAAATTTATTACTATATTTTGTTGTTGTTTTTATGGTATAAACATTTTTAATTGTATTTTTTTTATTAATTGTAGATGACAGATAAAGAGAAAGGAAAAGAAAAAGATCTCAAGACTCGTCAATTAAAACGACATTTCAAGCGTTCAAATGCAAATCCTTCTAACACATCTTATGTTGCACCCCGTCATAGTTCATCTCATGTTGCACCTTCTTCTAGTTCTCATGGTGCACCTTCTAGGACATCTAATGTTGCATTTCCTCATATTTCTCTTCCCTTAAGGACTTCAAGGACATCGACTACTACCTCATCACTTAGGACATCTCAAGTTACACCTCTACCTCGGACTTCCCATGTGACACCTCCATCTTCGATACGAAGGGTAGATTCACCATCTATTTCACAACCATCTCATTCTGAAGGAGTGAATAGCCCAGGATCCAATGAAACTATCATTGCATCTGAGACACAAACCAATGACGGCAAGCGAACTTTATACCTTGACGGACAAGGGTAAATATATACATATATTTTTAGTTATTTAAGTATATTATATAAACTTCATAACTACTAACATGTATTGTTTGTAGATTTTTGCCTTTGCATCCTGCAGCAAATGGGATTGGAGATATCATAAAAACTAATTTTAGTAAGCCATGGCCATCATGGAAAAAAATAGACATTAATACGAGAGACTTGTGGTTTGAAGAGTTTAAGGTATATTGTTTCAAGGGCACCTTTAATATGTTTAAAACTAGAAAATGTGTTATTTATTCACTCCTTTATATTTTAACTAATAATGTCTTATGTCTTTAAAAAAATATTATCACATGTTAACCTATAGATTGTTTGTATATACACAGAATAGATTTAATATTTGTCCACCAGATGATGTGTGGGCTAGAAAGAACTTTGAAATACGAGGTGCAACAGTCATGAAAAATAATCTAAACAAGGTTCATAGCTCAATGACCAGACCAAGGTGGATTGGTCAGGATGTTTCGAATTCTTTATGTGATCATTGGGGAACTCAAGGATTCAAAAAGAAGAGCATACAAGCAAAAACAAATCGAGCATCTGACTGTGGAGGTTTTGGCGGGTCTCTTCACACTTGTGGCTCTATCACTATATCCTAACATAGAGTTAATTTGGTTAAGTTTCCTATCTTTTTTCTATATTTTAGCTTTTATATATGATTTAATATGTAGTTGTAATCATATGCATGCACTAATCAAATTGAAAACAATGTGTGTTTAGTTCAATGTATGTGTGGTTGTTTAGCTTTTACACAATATAATTATGTTGTGTTAAAGTTTGTTGTGTGCATTTCATTTTTGTTTTGCAAATTAATTCTTGTAATTTTGTTTTACAAATTTCGTTTCTATTGTGCAAATTAATATTGTGTTTACAAGTTTTTAATGTTGAGTTTTTTTATGTTGTTAGACGAATTTGAATGGCATTCCTCCTAGTCATTCAGATTTGTTTCTCCACACACATAAACATGGCAAGGATAAAACTTGGGTTGATAAAAGATCGGAATATGTTCATGTAAGAGCTTTCAACTTTAAAGTATATATTATTTATTTTTCTATTTGGTTTTTTTATCTTCATATAATATCGAAATAAAGTGTTTTAAAATATTAATTAGCTTTATATTTATGTTGACAGGAAAAATTTAAACGTAGGTTTGAAGAATTGACCCAAGAAACAACTTCACAAGGAACTCCTCCACCAAATGAATTAGATGTGTGGTGTGAGGTTGCTGGAATAAAAAGAGGACGAGTATATGGTCTCAGAATGGAATCTACTGTATTATTAGGGAGACCTAATTATCACGGATCATGTTCTTCATCAACAGAGTGGGTTCAAAGACATGAATTTGAAGAAATGAGAAATGAAAGAGATCAACTTCGAGAGGAATTGGCTAATACAAACAGAGCAGTTGAGCACAATAACCACTTGATAAATCAACTGATGAATAGCTTGAACTTTAAACCCATGCCATATACTAGAGATCAAATTCATGAAGATGGGGTTAGTGATAATGATAATGAGATTGGTGATCATGATGATGGTGATTTTGATGATGAGATTGCTGATAATGATGCTCATGATCATGACGGTGAAGAGTTAGATGGATAGTGATAACTTAATCTGAAGTAACCAATATGTTGCAATTTATTTTGACTAAATATATTATGTTTAAACTAAAATTTTATTTGTATTATTTTGAGTACTTACAAATATTAGTTAAATGTATTATGTTCTTTAATTATATACATTTATATGATTAATGGTTTCAAATGATTTTGGTGTTTGAATTTTATAGATATTGAAAACAAATTAAAAAATTATTTTTATTGTTCTTTTGAACATTAAAGTAATATACTTTAAAAAATGGTAATATTTAGAGACGTAATTGGTGATCAAATATTTAATAAAAATAAATTATATCACAAATTTTGTCTCTAAATCGGTCGCTAATGATATAAAAAATTAATTTAAAGTAGTTGCTAAATCAGTCTCAATAATCGGTCACAAAATTAGTCACAAAATGCAGTCACAAAATCGGTCACAAAATTCGGTCACTAGATTGGTTACTAAATTCGGTCACTAAATCGATCACTAAATTCGGTCCCTAAATCGGTCACTAAATTCGGTCGCTAAATCGGTCACTAAATTCGGTCGCTGATTTGGTCGCAACATCTAGCGACTAGCAGTTTACCAACTAATTTAAATCGGTCACTAATTTGGTCGCTATTTGATTTAGTGACCGATTTTCTCCATTTAGTGACCGAAAATTTGGTCTGTAAAAGCGTTTATTCTAGTAGTGTTGTATCATCGCTTTCAAAAACATCATCATCACAAGAAATAATATTTTCCTCTTTTATGGGGTTAGTTTCATAAAAAATTACATGCACTGATTCTTCGACTAATAAAGTTCTTTTATTGAAGATTCTAAATGCTTTACTAGATAAAGAGTAACCGATAAATATACCTTCATCAGCTTTTTCATCAAATTTTCCAAGGTTGTCTTTACCGTTGTTTAACACAAAACACTTACATCCAAAAAACGTGGAAGTGACAGATATTGGGTTTTCTTTGTAATGTTCATATGGAGTTTTCATAAGAATTGGCCGAATGATTACCCTATTGGAAACATAGCATGTTGTGTTTACAGCATCTGCCCAAAAACATTTTGGTAGGTTTGAGTCGCTTAGCATAGTTCTTGCGAGCTCTATCAAAGATTTGTTCTTTCTCTCAACAACCTCATTTTGTTGTGGTGTCCTTGGTGTAGAAAAATTGTGGAAAGTGCCATTTTCTTCACAAAATTCTTCAAATGAAGTATTTTGAAATTCTCTTCCATGATCAATTCTAATTGATAAAATTTTGGCAAATTGTTCGTTTTGGACTAGCTTGGCATAGTTTTTAAATGCCTTAAAAGCTTCATTTTTACTTGCCAAAAATAAGGTCAAAGTGAACCTTGAGTAATCATCAACAATAACTAGTCCATATGAGTTTCCACCAAGACTTTTGGTTCTTGATGGACCAAGCAAGTCCATATGTATCAATTGTAGTGGTCTAGAGGTTGAAATGACATTTTTAGGTTTGAAAGAACTTTTTGTTTGCTTACCTTTTTGACATGCGTCACACAATTTATCCTTTATAAATTTCATTTTTGGTAAGCCTACAACAAGATCATGCTTGACAAATTTGTTCAAATAATCCATGTGAATATGAGCAAATCTCTTATGCCATAGCCAAGCATCATTATTGTCGCTTACCAAAAGACATTTCATTTTTAAGTATAAATCGTCAAGATTAAGTATAAAAATGTTTTTGAACCGCTTACCGATAAATTGAATTTCATTTGTAGCTTCATTTTGGATGATGCACTCATCTTTGTTAAAGACTATCTTGTATCCTTTGTCGCAAAGCTGGCTAATGCTTATGAGATTGTGTTTTAGACCTTTAACATATAAGACATCTTCAATCGAGGGGGATGGTGTTGTACCGACTTTTCCAATGCCTAAAATTTTTCCTTTGTTGTTGTCTCCATAGACTACATATCCCTTTGACTCAAGTTTTAAGGCTGAAAAATTTGTTGCATCACCCATCATATGTTTAGAGCATCCACTATCTAAGTACCACATATTTGAAGTACCTTGCTTGCATACCTACAAATTTGAAATCAAACTTTATTAGGTACCGAATGTTCTTTGGGTCCTTGATGGTTAGTACCTTTCTTTACCCACACGTAATGCCCTCTTGGAACACTAATGTTTCTAATGTGACAGGTATTAGGTGTATGACCATGAAGACCACAATAAAAACAAGTAGGATTAAATCTATTTTTAGTAGCATGTGTATGAGATTTATTTTGAATAATTCTCTCTTTATAATGATGATCCTTTTTCATAACTATAATCTTTTCATCATTGGATTGATTACTCGCTTTAACAAAAATAGTCTTATTCAAGTTTGGTTTATCAAATTTTGAGTATCCAAGACCACTTTTTTCATTTGAGTATCTTTGCATATTTAAAACGTTTTCCAATCCTAATTGTCCCTTTTCGTATCGTTCAATTACCCTATTTAATTGAACAATTTTGAAAGAGAGGGAATCACATTTATTGCATGTAAAATTATGTTTTAGATTTTTAGAATTTTTCTCCATAATGTCAACTTTTTCTTGTAGACTTGAGATTTGTTTCTTTTGTGTTGACACTAGTTTACACAGATTTTTACATTCAATAAGTAATTCCTTAATTGCGTTTTGAGCATCATTGTATTCTTTAAATTCACTATTAGTTTTATTATGATGAGGAGAGTCTATATTACTAACCTCTTCTTCATCATCTGATTGATGCGATGCCATTAATGCAACATTGGCACATTCTTCACTTCTATTTCTGAAGATGAACTTACTTCGTTGCCTTCCCATGCTATGTAAGCCTTCTTGAAGTCTTTCTTTTTTATGACATTCTTCTTAGCAATATTTGGATAATCTGCTTTAATATGTCCTTGTTTTCCACATTCAAAGCAAGTGAAGTTTTGATTTGATGTAGAATTATCTTTCTTCTTGAAACTTTTCTTTATGAATGTTGTGTCATTTTTAAGAAACTTACCAAATTTATTAACAAGAAAAATAATGTTTTCATCTTCATCTGAATTGTCGTCCTTCATTCGGTCTTTAGAGCAATATTTTTTGTCTTCTTTTCTTGACTTTCATTTTGTTCTAACCTTCCAAGTTCGATTTCGTGCTCTTGAAGTTTTCCAAATAGTGCAAAAAGAGACATTTTGGATAGGCTTTTCTTTTCGGATATTGTTGTCACTTTTGGTTGCCAGGCCCTTGTCAATGATCTCAGTACTTTTAGATTTAATTCATCATTGGTGAAGATTTTTCCGAGTGCTGTCAAATGATTGGTTAAGTGGGAGAACCTTTTCTGTAAGTCTAGAATAGACTCTCTGGGCTGCATTCAAAATAACTCATATTCTTGTGATAGTGTGTGGAGTTTAGATCTTTTTACCTCAATGGTGCCTTCGTGAGTTACTTCCAACGTATCCCATATTTCTTTTGCTGTTTTTACAGTGAGATATACGGAAAAATTATCCATTCCTAGTGCAGATTGTAATATATTCTTAGCCTTCTTATCGAACATCACTTTTCTTTTATCATCATCGGTCTAAGAATTTTTTATCTTTATTTCTTCTTTGTTGTTGATGACAGTTTTTGGAATGTGAGGACCATTTTCAACTGTATCCCATATGTCTTCTCCTTGTGCTTCAAGATATGCTTGCATACGTATCTTCCAAAAATCATAGTGCTCTTCAAAACAACATGGTGGCTTGGTACTGATACCACCATCTCTAAAAATAGGTTATGCGGAAGCCATGAGTAATTGATCGAGGAATAAGTTACCTTAACCTGCTCTAATGCCAATTGTAAGTATAGAAGTACGCCTAAGAGGGGTGGGGGGGAGGGGGGGGAGGGTGAATTAGGTGTTAGAGATAGTAAACATTTTAAGATTCACTATCCAGATTTTAAACATTCGGATTGAGAAAGAGATAGTAAACATTTTTTATTTTATTATTATGGAAGACTAATTTTCTCTCAGATTAATCCACTATCTAGAGTTTCATTAACACCTTAAGATTCTAGTTATAATGTTAATTTCGTGTTACGATTTTATTTCTCTTTCTTCGATTTTAGTGTTATTTAGAATGCTTAATTCAAATTTCAATAGGATTGATTAGTTTCATATGACATAATTCAGTTTCGGTTTCTATATTAATTGAATTATAATTTTGTGACGTTTGATCATTAATGGTAATACATCAATGAATGTGATGTTTAATCCAATCAAAGAAACTGAATTCATATAGGGTTAATTATGCTTGTTTGATCAATTCTATATTCAAATAGAAATAGAACCACGAATTAGAAATTAAACTCGTTGATAGAATAAGTGGATTAATCGGTTTATTAATTTGTTCAAAAAAAAATCTAAAAACCCCCATTTCTAATTTCAACTTTCAATTTGGATAATATTATTATATTAGAAATTCTTATGAAACCACTCAGATTATTACCTCTACCTACTTTTTATTACTTGTATTTGACCCGTGTGTGAATGTAGATTATCTATCTATTTTAAGATAGCATAAATCATGAATAGGATAGAGACAATGATTTAAGTGTTTTTAGCACTTAATATTATTACCTAATAATTAATTAATCATGTTTACTAATATAGCGAATCAAGATATAAGTTGTAAGAAGCTTTGTAACAAGCAATTAGCTATCTCTACACTAAGCCAAAGCAATAAAGACAAAGGAAATACGAGTCAACCATTAACCCTATGATCACTAAGGTAAAGAACGCCACAATGATCATATGTCTCGGGCTCAAGTTAATTAAGATTCAAGACTTCATTGATATTTTGTATCAAGACCAAATAAGAAAGATTTGAATGAAACACATTATAGAGTTAGTGCCTTGAAAGTCAAATCTTTTGATAAAAAACGAAAGATAATTAATTACTCAAGGCAAATGCACTGATACTCTCAAGAATCTACTAAAGCAGTGTCTAACTTTAATCAAAACACTCTCAACGTGCCTTTAACAATCTGATTATACAAGTTCACTTTGATTATTCTACATCCGATAATTCTGCAAACCAGTTGATAGTATGGTCAATGCATCAAGTCAAAACGCTAATAAAAAGTCGACTTTCTTTAGTCAAACATCTTAGCACATAAATCTGAAGAAGTCAACATCTAAACATCCGCTGCTCATTAAAGTTGGATTTATCCTCTGATTGAAGAAGTACCATGACATCCTCTGAAAATCCTCTTATATTTTCCTTATTAAATCAAGTCCTTGATTGTTATGAGACAAAATCTCTCAATTAGGGTAGGACTAGATGTAACAATATTTTGTTGTGAACTTGTATAAAAATACATGTGTTCCTTCTCTATCTTCACTATGTTATTTTATCTAAGTTCTTTATGATTTATCTTTATTCTATATCAATGTTTCTATAATCTTAAGTTGAATCAACAACTCAAATAATTAATAGAAATGGCTAAAGGCAATATAAACCCCTCTTTTCTTGTATTTTCCAAATCCTTTCATTAGATTTGTTATAACCCAAGATATGTTCGAAGAAGTAAAAACACTAGTAAATTTTTGTTTAAAGAAGGAAATAGGTGGAGTATTGTATCAGGTACTACAATCCCAATATGGAAGCAAATTTGGTTTAGTGACATGAATTTTTTATTAAAATCAAACCCTCATCTAACGTATATAGCCAATTTCTGGGTATTCGAATTAATGATATCCAATTCTAAGAAATGGGATCATCATGTTGTGTATTCCCTATTCGATGATGCCATAGTTAACATCAATACTAATGCCTCTTTATTTGCTTATGTGATAAAAGATAAGAAGGTATGGAAACCATACAAAAATGGTTTGTATTCGGTGCAAGGGCCTATCTTTTAGATGTAAATAAGGAAATTGATAGTTCTCACTTAAAGGTCAATGGTCGATGAGATTTAATATTGAAAATAAGAGCTCCAGCAAAGTAAAAAAATTTGGTGTGACGATTTTGTCGTAACTGTTTTCCTACATAGGTATGATTGAATGAGTGTGGTATTGGTTGTGGATCCAACTACAACTTTATTGACAATGCTATGGAGGACAACTATCACTTATTTTTTGAGTGTCCTAATAGCATTCGATGTTGACAATAAATTGGGTTGTATATTATGATTATTTTTGCTGCATCTTGCACAACAACTCAACTGTTGTAATTTTCACAATGCTGCAACAACTAAATACACATGTTGTTGCTAGTTTCACTACCATGCTCGGGTGAGTGGAAGCAACCCAATAATAGACTTTGAACCGACAGAAGGAAGACTCGCAAACTATATGCTCACACAATAACAACATGTTTGAAAGGCAACAAATCTGCACCAGACCAATGATAGTACAAGTCTCAAATGAGGTTGTTCAATGGCAATGAAATATAATATTGATGATGCATTTTCATCTTATCTTAATAGAGCAAGAGTTGACCTTTGTATTCATGACGAAGATGGGCATTTTGTACTTGCCAAAATCATAATGGTTTTCTCCTACTGTTAAAATAGGATAAATGGTTGGGCTTTTGAGGACTTTGCAAGCTACAACTAAAAAATGTCAATTTCAAAATTGACTCCAAAGTGGTTGTCAATAAGCACAGGTAGCCCCATATTTAGCTAGTATCTAAATTTTTATTGATATCCCAACATATATTAAACAATTTATTATTAATAAAATGATATGAGCTTACCTCTGTCAAAAAACTTATGCATTTATGGGTTTCAAAATTATGAGTCTGATAACCTATAAAACTTTAATGATTATAATTTGGGTTTTGATTTAATAGTTTATGGGTTTTATTTTCTATATCGAGGAATATGAAGAAGAAGCTGAAGAACCTTAACAAGTAAAATTGAGGATTTTAAATTTTTTTAAAAATTAATTAAATGATATATAATCTATTTTGTTTGCATGTACCACCACGGAAATCTTATGTACACTTCATCTTCTTAAAATACATGCGTCTTTTTAATTGTGTTAAACGTAAATTAAAAAAAAATACCATCACATGTACATTTTGATATTTAAAGGACTTTTAAGTACAATTCATAAATAGGATCAAATTTATAGGATTGCAAGCATAATTTGTATTGAAGCTATAATGAAAGTCCACATTTGTTATTCTCTAATTCATAGACCAAATGTTGTGCATAAATTATACCCTTTAATTTGTCAACATACCTTTGCTTTGATTTTTCAACCATCAAAATGATAACATACATCATGATGACATTCATTGTTTTATTTCCTTTTAATGAAGCTTACACACACACGCGAATATATATATATATATATATATATATATATATATTATTTCCTTTTCTAAGTTTATTACCAACTTATCTAGCACAACAACAAGTAAAACTATTATTATCGACTGGAAGACACATCCCTTGTATGTAGCCTTTACTGATGCAAAAGGGATCACAATCTTGTGCATGATCACATTTGAAGAAACATTTTTGGTCCTCAAGTTGAAGGGCCATACCTATTTGGAAAAGTAATATTAGTGTAATAATAAGTTAATATATAGACTTAAATATTTGATTGGTCCTTGCAAATATGTAGTTTTTTTAGTCCATGTAAGATTTTTTGTTTGATTTATGTACTTATAAATCTTTTTCATTTGTTTTTGGTCATTGCTTTTTTGTTGTAGTCTCCATAAAATTGACTTCTATTGAAATTGTCCCATGTTATTCCTTATATCTCTAATAATTGAGATACTAAAATTGAATATCATATATACTGCAGAGACTTACTCAATTAAAAATTAATTTTATAGAGACTGAAACAAAATGAAAAGACAAAAAACAAACAAACAAATCTTTGTAAAAACAAAAATCAAACAAAAAACTTACATAGACTAAAAAAAAACATAATTACTTAGACCAATCATGTATTTAAACCTAATATCTCTATAAGACAAATAATATACATAAAATTCAAACTATTATGAAACTTGTCTACATACCAGTTGAGAATAGAAGAAACACAACTAAGGTTGTCATGATAAAGTTCAGAATGCTAGTCATTGTTTAATATATATATTTTGTTGTAGTGATTTTCTTTCATTTTTTATCACACACTTTCAAAACATTCTGAAAACACCAATATCGGTTACTTCTCACCTTCTTTTCCAAATCCTCCAAATAATAAAAGTTCACCAAAATCCCCCAAAGCTGCCAATAACCATGCATGTCGGAATCTGCCTCTTCATCCTTGCAAATAAACTAAAATCAGCGAAGTAGGGAAAACCGTCTACAACAAAAGCTTATAGCTACTTCGAACTTGAATCATCTTCTTCTTTAATTTTGTTTCAGTGAGTTCTGTTACATTAACCTTTTTTTAGCATGAGGGTTATAGAGGGTTATGTTGAAATCCTTTATTTATTTGTCAGAAATTATTTTGGAGACTATAAAGGTTGAAAGAACTTAGATGCATGACATAAATGATATCTTGAGCACATAGGTGATTTGATTCTACACCCAAATGATTTAAATTTAAATCCATCTGGTTGGAATAATTGTTGCTTGTTTGATGTGTTAGTGATTTCAGAAATCCCATAATTTTGGGATTTCAATTTTAGTGCAAGGTACAAATTATGCCCTTAAAGGAAAATACATGTGCTTGGATGTTTTCAATTTTTGCCAATGTGTTTTGTCTATGATGGTTGTATCTACTCCTGCCTCTAATTGCTCGTTGAAAAAATTCTTTTTTTCCTATGATAATTTTCTTCATTTTGCCTCTCGTGGTCGTCGTTGTTAAATTCGAAGTATTTATGCCTCTAGTAGTTTCTTCATTTTGCCTCTTATGGCTATCGTTGTTAAATTCTAAGTATTTATGCCTTTGGTAGTTTTCTTTGTCTTGCCTCTGATTATTTTTCTCAATTCTTCTTCCTCTTAAACTTTCTCTACTCTTTCTTCCTCTAACTCTTTATTAAACTTTCTCTACTCTTTCTTCCTCTAACTCTTTATTAAACTTTCTCTACTCTTTCTTCCTCTAACTCTTTATCTATTCTTTTTCCTCTGACTCTTTCTCTATTCTTTCTTATGTTGACTTTTCTCTATTCTTTCTTCCTCTAACTTTTTCTATATGCTTCTTCCTCTAATTATTTCTCTAATCTTTCTTCCTCTAACTCTTTCTCTATCTTTTCTTCCTCTAACTCTTTCTTCCTCTAATTCTATCTTTATTCTATCTTCTATTGACTCTGATAATGGTTCATCTTCCTCTAACTCTATCATTATTCAACTTCCTATGGATATGTGTCCTCTTATATACCATCTGGACATGTATCCTCTAATACATATTTTGGATGCATATCTTATTATACATCTTTTGGACACTTATCCTCTAATACATTCTTTATATGCTTATCCTCAAATACTTCCTTTGGACACGTATCCTTTAGTCAGGAGTTATGCCCCTAGCTATGTTTGCCTCTTATTTTAGATCTAATAAGAGACTTAGAGTATTAATTTTCGCTTGGTTTTCGATGTATTGTTAAGTTTTTATAAGTGTTACAAATTAAGAATATATTGCAATCATAAAACTACCAAGGTATTGAATACATAACAACTCTAGTGCATTGCGTTCTCATTAGTCATATCATGTATGGTGTTATTCACGGTGGGACTTTCAGGTTTGTTCAAATCACGGAACATTAGGTAGAGGAGACCAATCAAGACACAGGTTGGGGTTTGGCCAGACCACCTTTACCAATCTTGTCTCAATTATCTGGTGACCCACATCAAGATATTGGACAAGTTTTCCTATTTTCAAGGAAAATATTTGATGTCATGCATAGTTTAAGAATTTTAATAAATGAATATTTCAATTAAAGCTTTTATGAGAACTTCCTCATGAGATCCATTATAATTTCATGTTTATGTACATACCTATTAAACAAAAAAATTTAAACAACCCTCCATTTACTTTCAAAGCTCATTGAGATTTTATATCTCACCCATTTGTACTTATTTCCTTATAAGTTTTAGGAACTTGAGATGGGTTTAGCATTAGAGGAATAGTTCTAGAGTATTCCTCTAATTCTAATGAAAAAATTAGATATTTTATGTAATCAGAATGTGGTCCAAGAAACCAAAAATTCTATTGCTGATATGTTGGGAGTTTAAGCAGTACTCAAAGCTATATCCCTCAGTTATTGGTTGACGTAAAAAAGCTACATTCCAATTTATCAAAGATCGGGTGAGGAAGAAAATCAATTATTGGAATAGTAAATGCTTGTCTAAGGAAGGGAAAAAAGTGCTTATTACGGTTGTGCTTAGGATATTCCTTCTTATGTAATGAGTATCTTCCACATAGCATCCTTATTGGCTGATGAAACTGGGAAAATGATGAACTCTTTTTATTGGCTTTCTTGGGACAAACACTCTATGCGCAAACATGATGATAGAATGGGCTTTAAAAATATTAGTGCTTTTGACCTTTCTATGTTTGGAACAAGGTTGGAGTTTTATGAATAGCCCCAATACTCTTGTCAGTAGGCTATTCAAAGTGAGATACTTTGCAAATGATAATTTACTTAGGTCTCGAGTGTTAGTGCAAAAGTGGGTTTATCTACAATCCTCTTATTGATGTTTTGATGATAACAAAACTAATAAGAATACTTATTCCCTAACTATTTTTTTAAGTATGCAAATTAAGTTAAAAGATAAAGATTTATATCAATTATTATTTATTTTAAGGTATCATAAATTATGAGTAGGTTAGAGATAACGGTCTATGCGTTTTTAACACAATATAATCACCTAATAATTAACTTATTATCCTTACTAAAAGAGAGAATCAAGATTTAAGTTGTAAGAAGTTTGTAACAAGCATTTATTTAGTTGTAGACTAAGCCAAAGCATTAAAGACAAAGGAAACATGAGTCAACCATTAACCCTCTTATCAAAAAGGTAAAGAACGTTAAAATTAGCATATGCCTCATGATAAGGTTAACTACAAGTCAAGACCTTCATTGGTCCTTTTAATCAAAGATCACATAAGAAAGCTTTGAATGAAGCATTTGTTAGAGTGAATTCTCTGAAAGTCAAATCTTCTGATAAACAAAGAAAGATAAACAAAATGCACCAATGTTCTGAAGAATCTATTAAAGCAATGTCAGACATTGATCAACACATTCTCAGTTCGCTTGTGACAATCTAATTATACAAGTTCACTTTGATTATTCTACATCTAACAGTTATGCAAACTAGTTGATCGCATGGTCAATGCATCAAGTCAACACTCTACTAAAAAGTCAACTTTCTTAAGTCAAACATCTCACCTCAAAACTCTAAAGGAGTCAACATCACAAAATCCTTTGCTCATCAAAGATTGACTCATCCTCTAATTGAAGAAGTACAATGACATCCTCTTAAAGTATCATCCATTGATATTTTCCTTATGATTGTAATAAGAAAAAATCTCTATGTTAGGAGAGGACTGCATGTAGCAAAAGTTTGTTATAAACCAGCAACTTTGTCTGGTTGGTTATAACCCAAGTTATGTTTGGAGAAGTATACACACTAAATTTTTGTTAAAAGAAGGAATTAGGTGGAGTACTGTGTCAAGTACTACAATCCCGGTTTGGGAGGAAAATTGGCTCAATGACATATATTTTTTTATTAAAGCCACACCATGCTCAGCCCATATATTCAATTTGCGGATATCCAAATTGTTAGATATAATTCAAAATGAAGTAGTTAAAATGTAGTTAGAAATTAGTTACAATATGGTTGGAAGTGGGTTAAGTTAGTTGGACAAAACAGCCACTAAACTGCTGCTATAAAAGGCTAAGATCAATCTCTTGAAGAAGAGAATGTAATGCTGTAACAGAAAAGCAGAAGATCCATCTTCAAAGTAAAAGATCAATCTTTTGCAAAACCAGATCAATCTCCATTTTCTATTTTCTCTATTTTCTTCCTCTTTTCTTCTCAATTTCAATTCCTCTCAAATATACAACCTGTTCTAACAATTGGCATCAAGAGCTTGGGTTCTAGACCTTGGGAAACACGAGTGCAAGTGTGAGGGGAAATCAAAATTGGGAAACACAAGTGTGAGTGAAAGAAAAAAAAAACGAAGAAATGAATGGAGGAGGATTTCCATCGAATTTGCCAATTCTGGATGGGAAGAACTGGGAGAGGTGGTCTGCATCAATGAGATCATTGTTGGGAGCTCAAGAAGTGTTTGAGATTGTTCAAGATGGCTATGAACAACTTGGTGCGAATCCAACCGAAAGACAACAAAAAACTTTCAAAGATTGCAAGAAAAGGGATTGCAAAGCATTGTTTTACATCCAGCAAAGTGTGGATTCAAACAATTTTGAAAGCATCTCAAAGGTATCTACAACAAAAGAGGCGTGGGATATCTTGGTGAAGTATTACACAGGTGATGAAAAAACCAAGAAAGTGAAGCTCCAAATGCTAAGAAGAAAGTATGAATTACTACAAATGGAGAACAATGAGAATATGATTGATTATTTCAATCGAGTACAGACAATCACAAATCAGATGAAAGCTAATGGAGAAGTGATGATAGAGGTTATGATCATTGAAAAGATTCTGAGGACACAACACAAAGACACGATCACATAGTGGTGGCAATTGAAGAATCAAAGAATCTTGACACAATGAAGCTGTAAGATCTACGAAGCTCCCTAGAAGCTCATGAATTAAGGATAAAAGAAAGAGATGAGGCACACACACAAACACAGGCGCTGCAAGCTCAGATCAGCAGGAAGTCCAATCAAGATAGAGTAAAAAACAAGAAGTGGAAGAGCAAGTCAAAATGGCACCAGAAATAGGATCAAGATGAGGAGGCTGGAGGCTCAAGAAGTCATCAAAACAGTGAAAATAAATGCAGGAAATCATCTGGCAAAAAGAAATTTAACAAGAAAGAAATCCAATGTTACAATTGTCAAAAATGGGGGCATTTTGCAAATGAGTGCAAATCCAAGAAAAGTGCTGCTGATGAAGTGCTGCTGATGGCATCTACAAGCATGGAGAATGATTGTCCAGGATTATGGTATCTTGACACAGGGTGCTCGAATCACATGATTGGCCTTAAATATTGGTTTGTAAATATTGTTGAGAAGGTGAAGAAGGAAATCATATTTGCTGACAATTGCACAATAAAAGCTGAAGGTATTGGCAAAATCTTGATTCAGAGAAGGGATGGCAAACAATCTTTCATATGTGATGTGTTGTATGTGCCAAATATGAAGAACAACTTACTAAGCTTAGGACAGCTGCTTGAAAAAGGGTATTCTATGAAGATGGAACAAGGTGAGATGAGATTGTTCGATGATTCAGAAAGGTTGATCTTAAAGGCACCACTAGCAAAAAATAGAACCTTCAAGATTGATATTCAGATCAATGAGAGCAAATGTCTAGCTGCTGAAGTATTGAGTGAAGATTGGTTGTGGCATAGGAGGTTTGGACATTTAAACTTTAGAAGCCTTCAAATGTTGCATAACAATAGAATGGTGCAAGGAATTCCAAGAATTCAAATGCAAAAGGAGCTGTGTGAAGAAGGTTGTCATGCCAAACAACACAAAAACGCATTCAAGGCTGAAGTGCAAACTCGATCCTCAAGAATGATGGAGATAATCTACTCGGATGTGTGTCGTCCTTTTGAAGAAGTATCAATAGGAGGTAATCATTACTTTGTATCATTCATTGATGATTTTACAAGGAAAATTTGAGTATATCTAATCCAAAGAAAGAATCAAGTGCTGGAAATTCTTAAAAAATTCAAGATAATGGCTGAAAAACAAAGTGGCGTTAGCATTAAAATCATTAGAACAGATGGAGGAGGAGAATACAACTCTCATGAATTCCATGATTTTTGTGAAAGAGAAGGAATATTGCATGAAATAACTGCACCTTAGACTCCCCAACATAATGGCACGGCTGAAAGGAGAAACAGAACCATAGTGAACATGGCTAGAAGTATGTTAAAAGGGATGAAAGTGCCTCATAAGTTCTGGGGGGAAGCAGTATCAACTGCAGTGTACATATTAAATATGTGTCCAACCAAGAGACTGGGCACAAGGACACCTGAAGAAGCTTGGACTGGAGGAAAGCCAGCTGTGAATCACTTAAGAGTGTTTGGCTCATTGTGTTTCAGGCATGTACCAGCTCAAAACAGGAGGAAACTTGATGACAGGGCTAAACAAATCGTGTTGCTGGGTTATGATGCCACTGGGGCTTACAAGCTGTATGATCCAAACAAGAACAAAGTAGTGATAAGAAGAGACATACTAGTGGATGAATCAAGAGGTTGGGACTGGACAACAAATGCAATCATCCCAGGCATACCAACCAGACCAGCCAGCAGTGCAGTAGCAACTGAATTGATTGAGGACCAGCCAGTAGAGGTAGCAGATCAGCCTGCTATTGAACCTATGAGGAGATCAGCAAGGGTTAGACAACCTTCAATCATATTGCAGCCATATGAAGTAACTTCTGACTCAGCCATCATTGCAGATGGAGAATTAATTCACTTTGCCTTGCTTGCTGAATCAGAACCAATAAGTGATGAAGAAACACTAAGTGATCCTAGATGGATGGCAGCAATGGATGAGGAACTAGAAGCCATAGAAAAGAACAAAACATGGGAGCTAATGACCCTACCAATGAATAAAAGACCTATTGATGTGAAATGGGTTTATAAACTAAAGTTGAAACCTGATGGGCAGATTTCAAGGTACAAGGCCAGACTTGTAGCAAAGGGATTTTTCCAAAAACATGGAAACAAGAATTGAAACATGGGCTGGACTATGATGAGGTATTTGCAAAACATGGGCTGGACTATGATGAGGTATTTGCTCCAGTAGCAAGAATTGTAACAATAAGAATGGTAGTCTCAATTGCTAGCTACAAAGGTTGGTCTATGCATCAATTGGATGTAAAATCAGCCTTCCTCAATGGCTCACTGGATGAAGAAGTGTATGTGAAGCAGCCTCCTGTGTAACACCCCAATTTCTCTTTACCTTATTTTAAATAGTATAATGATACAATACTATATTTTTATTTTATTTTTATATATGAGTGTTAATATGTGTTTTAATTGGTATCTTTAACACTAATAAAATGGGTTAATGATAGGAATAACTATAGTCATAATAATAATAAATAATAATAATAATAGTAACCATTACAATAAATAATAATAATAATAACTCTAGTAGTGAGAATGGGCAATGGCCACAAAAAGCCCATGTTTTCTAGCAGGTCTTGATCACCAACCCTAAGTTACCCACATATATATATGTAGAAGTGATAGGCTAAATAGGTTTTAAAAAAATTCTGCCGTGTTTTCCATTCCAATTCCCAAGCGTACTTTCCCTTCCAAGCACAGTGTTGTGCACACACATTGGTAATTACCAAAAACAAGCCTTATACATTGCTAATTTCCAAAAAAAAGAAGAAAGAAGGATTTGTTGTTGCCGTATTGCCTCCAGACTTGTTTCATTTACCAAATATCAGGTACACCTTCCCAATTCTATCAATTATTTTAAAATAAGGCACTTATATCAATATAGGGCTGTTGATCAAAGTATGGTAATATTGAATAGTATGTACAAGGTCCTAGTTATTATATCGAATTATACGAGTACATAACATATATGCCGTTATTTCAATTTTTAGTAATATCTAAGCGTATGATCAGATCATCGTAACACTAAGCATGTGTCCCTTTATTCTAAATTTTAGGATTAGACATACCACGGAACTATGTTACTGAATATATATTCAAAATTAACTTAATTTACTTATTTATTTACTATTTATTTATTCAATTACTAAATTATGTATTTATTTATTTATTTATCATTTATTTTATTATTTATTTACTCAATTACTTATTTATTTTATTATTTATTTTGTTATTTATTTATTTATTTATTATTTATTTATTAATTTACGTATTTATTTATTAGTAAATTTTTATTAATTCATTTTATTATTTAATTATTCATTTACTTATTTATTTATTTATCATTTATTTTATTATTTATTTATTCATTTACTTACTTAATTATTTATTATTTATTTTGTTATTTATTTATTTACTTATTTATTGTTTATTTATTAATATACGTACTTATTTATTTAAAAATCTTCAGATCATAAGCCATTATACCCAGCCGTAGCTTTTCCTAATTCTATATTTATTTACTTAATTATTTATTTATTAATTACTTTACCATGTATTTATTCATTTATTTATCTATTTATTTAT
>JBBPBS010001217.1:239862-254245 GCA_037974835.1 Cicer judaicum | reverse complement strand
ATTTTATTATTTATTTATTTGTTTACTTATTTATTTATTTTATTATTTATTTATTTATTTACTTATTAACGTATTTACTTATTAATTTATTTATTTACTTATTTATTTATTATTTCTTTATTCATTTACTTATTTATTTATTTATTTTATTTATTTTATTTATTTTATTATTTATTCATCTACTTATTCGTTTACTTATTATTTATTTTATTTATTCATTTACTTATTTGTTTATTTATTATTTATTTTGTTGTTTATTTATTTCTTTATTTATTCATTTATTCATAGTAAGTAATTTATTTGTATTTGGTGGTGGTGTGACTATAATTCCTTTGCGGACTATTAGAGACGACGAACGACAAAGAAACGACCCATTAGCAGATCAGATTCATTGGACGAAATCTTCAATCGAGGTAAGGGGTGGGATGAGGTTCGATTTTATGAGTATAAAATAACGTGAGATAAACGGGAATGCTGAAATTCCCAAATGTTCATTCGGGGCTTACTACGTATGGTTGAGCCCTATTGAGTAATATAATTAATTAATAAATGTGAATGGTAATAGTGAGGATTAAAATATAATCTAGTAACCTATAGAATTGCCGTGAATTTATTTATATCAAGATTATATGCTGTCTGATTTTATGAAATCTTATGCTGATTGTTAATGTATGAATGATGTGTACTCGAATGTTTTTGTTACTTGATTGAATTTGTGATATTACTAGAATGTGTCACCTATTGAATTCCTTATTATGTGATTGATGCAATTGGATTGTGTATTGTGAGTAGTGCAAACCAAATATTGTGATTTTATTGCGATTGACTGATAAAGATATATAATGATGAAATATTATGAAGTGATATTGAAACTTATTGAGTTGTGATGATCGAGTAAGTCTGAGATACGTGTTGTAGATTTTGGAGTTAGGATTATTTTGTCATCATATAGGGAGGGTCTGACAAACCTAGTGATTCGGGGAAGTACAACTGAATGAGCCTGATCGTGGAGGGCTACAGTCGAACTGTAAGGTAAGACTGATAGACCTTAGGGGTACACCTAGTGGGGAATTCCTAAGTGGATTAGTGGGTTATTCCCTAAGGCCGGGACCTACCGTGCAACACAAGAGTACCCCGACTGTCGCGTATATGTGTCTCGGGTTGAGTTGAGGGGATCTATGAGGACTTGGCCATTCATGAATTGTCCGTCCACTCTTGCAATGGCATAGTATCAGGCCTCCTAACCAAGTACTTCAGAGTAGAATGGTACCAAATGATGAAGTGTAGAGTATAGGACATGCATAACATTTCATTATGGTGATTATCCTATTGTGAATCAAGTTGATAAATCATTGCTATTATACAATTGATTGTTTTCCTTGATTGTGATAATTGATTGCTTGCGTGTTCCCCTCGTTGTTTGTGTTTGGCGTTTGCGACGGACACAGATGAGTTGTAAGTTGCAGGTGATGACTAATACCATCGGAGAGGCGGAAGCCGTCACGTCTTGGAGATTCTATCTATATGAATTGTATTGATGTTATTTTGAGTATTTTTATTTTTGGGAACTCCCGCTCTGATAGTGACATCGGGTTGGGACTATATTTGCACTGAATTTAAAACATAAGTATGTGTACTTCAAAAGGGATCCTGTTGTTTGATATTATGATTTCAATGTCATTACGTTTGATGGGAATTTTGGATTTATGTGACATGTCTGTGATTATGTGATATTCTTTATCTAAAAAAAAAAAAAAATATTTAGGGTTTAGGGTGTCACATCCTGGATATGTGAAAACAGGCAAAGAAGATCATGTTTACAAATTGAAGAAAGCCTTATATGGCTTGAAGCAAGCACCTAGAGCTTGGAACAAGAGAATTGACAGATTTCTCATATAGCAGCAATTTGAAAAGTGTGTGAATGAGCATGGAGTGTATGTCAAGAAGGCAGCAGCAGCACCTGAATTACTGATATGCCTCTATGTCGATGATTTACTGCTAACTGGCAGTGATGAAGTGGAAATCAATGAGTTCAAATTCAGATTGGAGAAGGAATTTGAGATGACCGACTTAGGCGTGCTGGCATATTTCCTTGGTATTGAATTTGAAACTAGAAAAAAAATGGAATTTTTATGCATCAAAGAAAGTATACAAGTGATGTATTAAAAAGGTTTAAAATGCAAGATTGCAATGGAAACAACACCCCATTAGAATCCGGGCTGATGCTGTCCAAAGAAGGAAATGATAAATTGATTGATCCTACAACCTTCAAGCAAATTGTAGGATACTTGAGATACTTGTGCAACACTAGGCCAGATATCTCATATAGTGTTGGGCTGTTTAGTAGGTACATGGAGAAGCCTAGGACATCACACTACATGGCAGCAAAAAGGATTTTGAGATACATAAAGGAAACCATTGAATTGGGTCTGCTATATTCCTCAAAATCAGATGAAAAGGAAGCTGAGCTTATTGGCTTTACTGATGCAGATTGGTGTGGAGATATGGTTGATAGAAAGAGCACAACAGGCTATGTATTTACAATCAATAACTCACCAATATCATGGTGTTCAAAGAAGCAAAGCATAGTTGCATTGTCCACATGTGAAGCTGAGTATGTGGCTGCATCCATTGGAGCATGCCAAGCTGTGTGGCTGGCAGAATTAATGGCAGAACTGGGATTGAGAAGTAACAATGCAGTGAAGATGAAGATAGACAACAAATCAGCCATAGATCTAGCAAGGCATCCAAGTGTCCATGGAAGGAGCAAGTACAATGAGACAAGATTTCATTTCCTAAGAGATCAAGTAATGAAGGGCAAGATAAAGCTGGAACATTGCAACACAAATGATCAAAGGCTGACATTTTAACAAAAAGCTTGAAGAGAGTGAAGTTTCAAGAGATGAGGATCAAGCTTGGATTAACTTAAAATTGAATCACTTTTGAATTAGGGAGCATGTTAGATATAATTCAAAATGATGTAGTTAAAATGTAGTTAGAAATTAGTTACAATATGGTTGGAAGTGGGTTAAGTTGGTTGGACAAAACAGCCACTAAACTGCTGCTATAAAAGGCTAAGATCAATCTCTTGAAGAAGAGAATGTAATGCTGTAATAGAAAAGCAGAAGATCAATCTTCAGAGTAAAAGATCAATCTTTTGCAGAACCATATCAATCTTAAGATCAATCTTCATTTTCTATTTTCTCTATTTTCTTCCTCTTTTCTTCTCAATTTCAATTCCCCTCAAATATACAACATGTTCTAACACAAATAATGCTACCCAATTCCAAAAAATGGGATCACCATGACGTGAATTCCTTGTTTGGTGATGCCATAGCTAACATGAATACTAATACTCCTTTGTTTGCTTATGCAAAAGAAGATAAGAATGTTTGGAAACCATAGAAAAATGGTTTGTATTTGGTGCAAAATGTCTAAAGTTCAATGGTCGATGGGATTTAATATTGAAAATAAGAGCACCATTAAATTAGCGGGATGTTGGTTGTGCATCCTATTGCAACTTTGGTGACAATTCTATGGAGGACAATTATCACATATGTTTTCATTTTCCTAATAGTATTCTATGTTGACAACAAATCAGGCTGACAACAAATCAGGTTGTATTCAATTTTTCCATATCTTGCACAAACAGCACAACTGATGTAACTTTTACAGTGCTACAACAACTAAATACAAATGTTGTTGCAAGCTTTGCTACCGTGCTCAAGAGTAAGTGAAAGCTACACAATAATGGAGTTTGGAACCAACATATGGAAAACTTGCAAATGGTAAGCTCGTACAATAACAACTTGTTGTTTAAATGGCAGGAAGTACAACAAATCTATACGAAACCAGCATTGGTATGGGTCTCAAGTAAGGATGTTCAGTGGCGCTTAAGTGTAATATTGATGATGTGTTTTAATCTCATCTTAATAGGGTAAGAGTTGGTCTTTGTACACTACTAGAAAAAACTAATTTACCGACGAATTTTAGAGATGGAATTTTGTCCATCACGAATGAAGACGGAATTGGAGACGGAAAACAATTTGTTGAGACGAATGTAAAATGTTTTATGTTTGAGAGGGAATGTAGAGACGGAATACCCCGTCACAAAGTTAATCTATCTCTAAATCCGTCTCAAGCTTTGTTTCTAAAAGTCACACTTGCACTCTAAAAATAATTTTTGTTTTTTGAGACAAAATATAGAGACGGAACAATAATATCTCACAAGTTTTCCATCTCTAAATTCCAAAATTTTTCACAAAAAATTCCCTCCAACTATAAAGTAGTTTCCCTCCCTTTAAAATTTTTTCCATCCTTCTTGATTCAGTAATAATAATGATAATAATAATAATAATAACAATAATAATAATAATATATTATAATTATTATAATAACAATAATATAATATGATTATTATTATTATTATCATTATTATTAGTAGTATTATTATTATTATTTAGAAAAACAACAAAAAAATAAAAATCCAATTAATATGTTAAAATACTAACAAACACGGGTATTCATTTTGTCCACCCCTCCACCTTCACTAAGCCTTGCAGAAATTTTCCTCTAAACCCTAACCGCATTTTTTTTCCTAAACCCAAAATCTCGCCTTGCTTCCAATCAATTGGTGTTGCTGTTTTGCGTCCACTACTTCTCCATCGTAGTTTTGTTGGGTTCCATTCTTTTCCTATTTTTTGCATCGTAAAGTTAAGGTATGTTTTTGTCATACTGCATTTATTTCCTTGCGTTGCTTTTTTTCCTTATTTATCCCAATAAAGTTTCAATATATTTTTTTTGTTGAATTGTTTATGAATGAAGGTGCCCTGTTGAATTGAGCTTCTGTGTTGAATAGATGTTGCCGTATCATACGGCAACTGCTTCTGCGTTGATGACTTTCAATGTTAGTTGTTTCTAAACGCAGATACGGTTGGCTTCCTGAAGGTACTGTCTTTGCTACTACTACATCAATGAAATTATAATTTGTTAATAAAATTTTTAATTTTATTAGTTTTTTCATTTTAATGTGTTTTTATTTTAGTGGCCTTTTTAGCTTTGTTTGGGAATAAATTGAAAGTAAAATATAAGTATTGTAATTGTTTTTAATTTTTAATATCTTGCAAAAGGCATGTGAAATATCTTTATTTTCTCCATCCCGTGTTTGCTTGTTTGGAGTTTACTGAGATGTTTGAAGAAAAGAGGGTTTCTGAAGATATTTTACAACTAATTAGGACTAAAAAGAGTATTATGTTATGCGGTATTGTAGTCTGACTCTATGGTTCACCTGTGATAATTATTTTTGGCTTGACAGTTGGGTTTTACTTTTGAATTAGGTATCTAAACATCTGTAGGATTCCTTGTGTTCTTTCTTCAATTTAAATTTGCAGGTAAGTTGGTGTCTTTTTTTAATTACTAGGTTAAACACTTAAACTTAATGGAGTCTTGTTGGTGTTGATATGCAATGCATTCAAAATATATATGAAATATCATTATCCATATTGTTCAAAATTTAATGCCTCTTGAGTACAATTGTTGAGAACAAACAGAACAGCTAGTATAAATTTTGGGTGGGTTGTGAGTTTAATTGTTGTTTTAAATAAATAAAAAATTAGAGGGATTATGACAAATGCTTCTAGAATATTAAGTTAAATATCTTATGATATATCTTCACGTTGTCATGAATTATATCTTTCAGGATTAGCTTCTTATTTTAAGTATCTCTTAAGACTACTTTTATATTACTTAGTTATTATCATAATTTGTTTTTATATTTAATTAAGATTACGAGTCTGGTATTTGTAATTTCCTATTAATAGGGAATAGTGCTTCCTCTTTTGTATCAAGTTAATTATCAATCATCATCAGGTTGTCTTTAGTATATCTTGCGTAGCTCCTTTGCTTGCTTGTCCCTAAACATTTTATCATACTAGATACTGTATTGGTTGTTTAATTTTGAAAGAAATACAGTAGTTTTATTTTGTAAAAAAGGAGAGTTAGTTATCAGTCTTATCACACCGTTATCGTATTCTAAGTCCTGTTACATTTCTTCTTGCTCTACGCCTTTTTATTTGCATTATTTTGCAAAGTTATTTTTTAACTATCTGTTTATTTGTTGTAATTCTTTGATTTTTTTTAATTAGTTAAATAGATTTTTTGTATAGGCTTATCATAATTTATATTATTTACTTTTTTTTTATAGTGGAGACAATCTTAGAGTTAGGTTAATACATTTTGTACTATTTGTTGGCCATATAGTACAAACTCGTATGATAATTTATTATTGTACCAACTAAACTAACCTTAGGACTTTAACCCTTTAAGATTCCTAAATCGTTACAAGGAACCTTCATATAAATTTATTAACTATGGTAATTGACATTCTACTTATTTATTAATTAGAGAAATGGAAATTCCCGAACATCGCAAGTGGATGGTTAATAGGATGGGACCTAATCAAAGAAGAGTAACAGATGAGTATATGGCTAGTGTTTTCGAGTTCGCGCAATTTGCTTGTGCCCAAGAAAAATTCAAAAAAGAAGGAAAGTTGAGATGCCCGTGTAAAATTTGTAAGTGTAAGAAACATCAGTTAGTTGGTGATGTCATGGGACACCTTTGTATGAAGGGATTTATGGATGGTTACTATTATTGGACTAACCATGGTGAAAAAAGGCCTCCAATTCCGCCAGTAGTTTCAAGCAACTATTACACATGTAGTGGGGTTCAGGAAGACTTCAATGACTTTGAGCAAATGGTAATGGATGCAGCTGGACCATCTCTTGGTACAGATATTGAGCAACAAACAGATGACTGTGGAGACCAAATTAGGGAAGATCCTAACCCAGAAGCCAAAATAGTTCTTGATATGTTGAAAGCTGTGCAAGCTCCCTTGTATAATGGTTGTGAAAATTATTCTAAACTTTCTGCCGCAATACAAGATTTAAGTATCAAGTGAGACTTCAATATCTCTGAGACTTGCTTTAATCAATGGATGGATTTTATGGGAAAGGCATTGCCAAATGACAATCAAATGCCTGAAAACTTCTATCGTGCAAAGAAATCAGTGGAAAAGCTTGGATTGGGTTGCATAAAAATCTTCGTAGTTGTAAAATTTGTGGTGAAGATTGTTACAAAAGCGTCATTAGAAATGGTAAGGTTAGAGAAGTTCCTTTAAAAAAGATGTGGTATTTCCCTATTATCCCAAGACTTCAAAGACTTTATTCGTCAATGTAAACTGCAAGCCAAATGAGGTGGCATCGTGAGAATATAAGAGATCCAGGCTATTTATTGCATCCATCTGATGGAGAGGCATGGAAGCATTTTGATGAAAGATATCTCGAATTTTCAATGGACCCTCGAAATGTGAGGCTAGGATTGTGTGCTGATGGATTTGCACCATTCGATAAAAAAGGTAGGACATATTCATGTTGACCAATAATTCTTACTCCTTACAATCTACCACCTTGGATGTGCATGAGAAGAGAGTTCTTATTTTTAACCATTATAATTCCTGGCCCTTCTAATCCAAAAGGGAAGATTGATGTGTACATGCAGCCACTTATAGATGACCTTAAACTTTTGTGGAATTCTGGTGTGATGACTTATGATGTCTCACTACAACAGAATTTTATCATGAAGGCTTGTTTATTACGGACATTAATGACTTCCCTGCATATGGGATGTTGTCTGGCTAGATGACAATGGGAAAACTAGCTTGTCCAATATGCATGGAGAATACAAAAGCATTCACCCTTCAACATAGTCGAAAAACTACATTTTTTGACTGTCATCGACAATTCTTGCCAGTTGATCATTGCTACAGAAGGAATAAGAATTCTTTTAGAAAGAGGAAAGATGAGATAACATTGCCCCCACAAAGGTTGACAAATGAAGAAATATGGGAAAGAGTCAAGCATTTACCAAGCATAATTGGACCTCCATATGATAATTTGTCGAGGTATGGAGTTTCTCACAATTTGACCAAAAACTCCATCTTTTGGGAGTTACCGTATTGGAAAACAAATCTTCTCCCACATAATCTAGATGTCATGCATATTGAGAGAAATGTGTTTCTCAATATATTGTATACAATAATGGACACCAAGGACAAGACGAAGGACACTTTTAATGCTAGACTTGACTTGGCAGATATTTGTAGAAGGAAAGATTTAGAGCTACAAGATGGTGGAGGGGGAAAGCTAAAAAAGCCTAAAGCAAATTACACATTAACAAAACAACAAAGATTATTTGTGTGAAAGTGGGTAAAAAAACTAAAGTTACCAGATGGGTATGCCTCTACCTTGTCTAGATGTGTTGATATGCGAGAAGCAAAGTTATTTGGAATGAAAAGTCATGATTGCCATGTGTTCTTGCAACGCTTGCTCCCAATTGCATTCAAAGCTTTACCAAAACCAATTTGGAACACACTTACAGAGTTTAGTCAATTCTTTCGAGAGCTTACTTCACCTTTACTAAAAGAGGATAATAGACGTGTAATGGAGCAAATTATTCCAATTATTTTGTGTAAGCTTGAATCCACCTGATGTTCCATGTAGGAGGACAAGAGTTCCATGGAATGGTGATGGATGTGAAGGTTGTTTTGTTGCACAACCCCTATCTATATTTAATTATCCCAGACGTCCTTCTGGAAAATGCACCTCATGTTTATTAGAAGAAAGAGAAATGAAAGCTGCACAATTATATGTTCTTCTTAACTGTCCAGAAGTTGAGCCATTTTTGTCGTAAGTACTTTTATATGTTATTCGTTCAGTTACTGATTTCTTTGAAAAACAATAAAGTTGCTTAACATGTGAATTTATTGTAGCCTGTATACAAATTTGCTAAAAGAACTTGGTGTAAGCAACTCAGAAGTTGACAAGGAAATCTCTAAATCATTTCCTCATTGGTTTAAAGAATATGTATGGTGAACTTGATCTTCCTAATTTCATAATATTATCCACTTTTCTTATTAGGTGCAATTAATTTGACCATTTTCAAAATAGGTATGAAAAAACCATGTTGAAGATAACTTTTTGAGGAGTTTGGCGTGGGGGCCCAAGAAAAAAGTCAATAAATGTTCAATATATTATGTAAATGGATATAAGTTTAATACAAAAGACCATGATTGCTCTATGAGTACAACAAATTGTGGTGTATCTATTCAAGGAGGGGACAACGAGACAATAAATAGTGATTATTATGGATATATTTGCACAACAAGCAAAACAAGTGTACTATACACAATATCCTGAAGGACAAAATGATTGGTGGGTTGTGATTAAGGCCAAGGCACGAAACACAATTCAAACAAGAGGAGCTAGTAACCTAGATAAAGACATTCCTTACCAAGATGAATCAATCCAACAATCACATGTGACAATTGCGAATGACAATCTTGAAGAAAGTCTTGTTGATTTTGTTGGAGAAGTTGAGGAAGCATATGGTCCTTTTTTGAATGAGATTAGCTTTGAATGGAATAAAGAAGAAGAAGAAGAAGAAGAAGATGGTAATGATATGTCTGTCTCTGATAGAGACGGACATACTCCGTCTTTGATTAGAGACCGATGATAAAAATTCGTCTCTAACATCTTACAGACGCGAAAACTAACCACGGAAACATGTCCGTCTCCAAATCTGTCTCTATACTGTTTAGCGAAAGAATTTATTAAATTTAGAGACAGATTATATCCGTCTCTATTTTCGTTTCTTCTAGTAGTGGTATTCGTGACGAAGATAAGCATTTTGGGCTTGCCAAAACATAATAGTTTTCTCCTATTTGTACTGTTGAAATAAGAGAAGCAATTGGTCTTTTGAAGACTTTGTAGTGGGTCCATAAGCTACAACTAGAGAATGTCTATTTTGAAATGAAAATTTTGATGTTTTACAGCTTCATGCAGATGACGAAATGAGGTAACTCATGCACTAGTACATGTAGCCCCATTTTTCGGAAGTAGCCAAATTTTTATTGATATCCCAAGATATATTGAACAAATAATTTGCCCTATCTTTAGGTAGTATCCAAATTTTTATCGATATCCCAAGATATATTGAACAATTAATTATTATCCCAGATTTGTTTTATTGATATCCCAATATATGCATTTATGAGTTTACAATTTATGTGTTTGATGAAACCTATAACACTTTGTTGATTGTAATTTGGTTTTTAATTTAGTTTTTATGGGTTTTAATTTCTATATCGAGGAATATGGTGAAGAAGATTAAGAATCTTAACAAATAAAATTTTGGATTTTAAATTTTAATAAAATAAAATTAAATAATATATAATTAAAAAGAAAATAAGATCATGGTGTTAAATTAAATTAAAAAAACAAAAAACGAAAAGACAATGACATGTACATTTTTATATTTAAAGGGCTTATTTGGAAAAAAAACTAAAAGTACAATTCATAAAAATGGCCAAATTTAAAAGACTACAAACGCAATTTTACTTAAAATATATTATTTCAAAACACATTTACATTTCATTAGTTACCCTTTATTCCCTCACTCATAGACTCAATTTTATGTATAATTTTTGCAAACAAAACACCTTTAGGTTTCATTAGATTGTTGGGGTTGATTGCAAGTCCCACATCCTTTAGAGTGGGAGAATAAGGAGAAGGCCAAGGCTATATATTGGGTTTTGGTCATTTGTTTTAAAATGCACCAGCACCAGTCAGCAATAGCACTTTAAGCTTGTATCTGACTTAGTTTAAATATTTGCTTTGTAAGAGTGTGGTAGTACTGGGGTGTTGGGTGTGGGTGAGAGAAGTCTATGTGTTGTAACAATTTTCACATAGTGTTAATTCTCTAAGAGAAGTCAGTGTGTTGTAACAATTTTCACATAGTGTTAATTCTCTGGTTACCAGTTTAGGCAGCGGCCGTGGTTTTTTCTCTGGTTTTGGAGTTTCCATGTTATATTCTTGTGTTGTGATTGTGTCTTTATTTTTTTTAACTTATGCTATTTTTCCCAACAACTAGCATCAGATCTCTTGGTTCGGTGGGATAATTTTTCTTAGTATGCTCTGTGGTTGCAACTTTGTCTGATCTTCCACATCATAAAAGAATTATCCTTGATATTGTTAGGGGAAAGGTGATACTGTGAAAGTGATGTTTAGGGAGGTTCTGGCTAAGGAAAGACTTGGTATTTAAGCGTGTCTGTTGTGACCCACCTCTCTTTCCTGGGAACTTACCTGGTGTGTAGTTTATAGTCTGCATGCAGCTGTTATGTCTTATTCAAGCGTTATGAAGTTTGACATAGAGAAGTTTGATGGAAGAATCAACTTTGGCTTGTGGAAAGTGCAAGTCAAGAATGTGCTTATACAATCAGGATTACACAAGGCATTGAAAGGAAAGTCTGGGCATGTGAAGAGAAATTGTCCAGGTGGAGCAGAATCTGAAAAAGACTCTGAGACAAGTGCTGGCAATGTCTCCCTTGTTTTGGGAGATGATGGTGATCTCATCTAGAAGATAAAGTTTGTCCTTATGGTATTTCCGCTATACCATGAAAAAGGACAAGTTATTGCTAGCGGATTCAGAACAGCACACGGGCATTGGTTGGCATTGATGCAAGGTGTGTGGTGATGTGTCGATGGCTGAAGAATTTCCTAGAAGCCAACATGGGAGTTGCACCATAAATTTCAGCTAGGTTTCGACACGAGAAAATTCTTGGAATGGTTTAGTTCCAAGTGAAGAAAATTCTTGGAATGGTTTAGTTCTAAGTGGAGAAAATTCTTGGGATGGTTTAGTTCCAAGTGAAGTGTACTTTTTATGGTGGAGTATGATTGTCGGTAAGACAATGGAAGCAGAAGCTGTAACTCTTACAATCAAGGTGGAGATTGTTGGGGTTGATTGCAAGTCCCACATCCTTTAGAGTTGGAGAATAAGGAGAAGGCCAAGGCTATATATTGGGTTTTGGTCATTTGTTTTAAAATGCATCAGCACCAGTCAGCAATAGCACTTTAAGCTTGTATCTGACTTAGTTTAAATATTTGCTTTGTAAGAGTGTGGTTGTACTAGGGTGTTGGGTGTGGGTGAGAGAAGTCTATGTGTTGTAACAATTTTCACATAGTGTTAATTCTCTGAGAGAAGTCTATGTGTTGTAACAATTTTCAGATAGTGTTAATTCTCTAAGAGAAGTCTATGTGTTGTAACAATTTTCACATAGTGTTAATTCTCTGGTTGCCGGTTTAGGCAGCGGCCGTGGTTTTTTCTCCGGTTTTGGAGTTTCCACATTATATTCTTGTGTTGTGATTGTGTCTTAATTCTTTTGAACTTATGTTGTTACGCCATTTTTCCCAACATAGATACCCATTAATTTGTCAATCATACTTTTGCCTTGATTTGTCAACCATACATCGTAATCATATTCATTGTTTTATTTCCTTTTAATGAAACTTTTATATATATATTAAACATAATATTTTCTTAAAACAACAAATAAAGCTCTAACTTCTAAGTTTATTATCAACCAATTTGGTACAACAACAAGTTAAACACTTATTATTGGAGACATTGACGGTTTGTTATGAAAAAAAGTTAAATAACAAAATACATATAGGTATTTACTTTAATTTAACGACATACAATATAAGATTTTTTTATTATTTTAATAGAAATTATATTATTTATTCTGAAGTTAAAGTCTAGTGAAAAAACACCAACTTTACTTTTTAAAATTAGTTTTTTTTATTATTTTAATATTCCATATACTTACATTTATATTACCGTTTGTGTTGAATGGCACTATGCTATTTTTCCATTCCATATAATAATAATATTAATAAGAATAATAATATTAATAATAATAATAATAATATAAATATAACTATAACTATAAAAGGTAAAATAAAGAAGCAAGTATAGATGTTCAATTCTTTAATAGAATGCGGTAGCTCCTCAATTCGTTGATGTAGACTCAACTCTTGTAAAGGAATATCAATTTGTTCGGTGGTTCAAGGAGTATTTGAGTTTGTTAGTCTTTATAATTAATATTGTGCTGTTTTACTTCAATTTGTTTAGAAAAGGAACTATTTTTGTATTGCAAGGATGTTTGCATGAAAATTGATGTTCAGTTCGGAAAACGGTTTGTGATTGTTTGGATGATGGGTTGATTATTACTGAAAAAGCTTACAAAATTTTCAAGGGTATAACAATATAGTTTTCCATCAAAGAATTTTGGAAAATCTGAATGAAATTCCAACTGGTAAAACATTCTTTGCTGGAACTTTGAAAACTTAATATAGAATTGCTTCATAATTTTTCTAGATTTATTGAGTCTGATATATTTTTAATGTGGCTAATATCTGAGCATACGAAGATTAACTATGGAAAATGATTCCTTTGAAAATATAATTAATCGTGTTTTATCAATTTGAAAACTTATGCATTAAACCTCGATAGAATTATGCTACATTGAGATATGAAACCAGACTTTATGAATCAATTTACACATGTTGTAAATCGACTCACACACTGTCCTGAAGTTGTACACACATGAAAATTGATTCACAAATAGTGGTTCATATTGCCTTGCAGGGTGTTTCAAAAAATACAGATTGCAGCATTGGAAGAAGGAATTGATGTATGAGTTTGTAGTTGTAAAATATGAGTAATTTATGTGTTTCTTGTAAAATATGAGTAATTTATGTGATTCTTGTGTCTCTAATGAGATCACACATCATTCTATTTATAATTATGTGGCAATAATTATATTCAACTATATATTATGGCTCGCGCGTTTAAAAAAATTTATAAGTTTTATAAGTAATATTTTATGTATTATAAATATAGTTATCTTATAATATTACTCTATTGATTTGTAATAATTGAGTATAATTAGGAAAATTAAAATGAGGGAAAATTATGTTTATCACAATCATCTAATTTAATTTTTAAAATATTTTGTAAAATTCGCATGATAACTTATTATATAGGATGATTGTTAGTCTCCTTGTACTTTGATGGTCAATTTGTTTTTCAACATATAATGGTACTTGTATTTATTTGATTAAATAAAATGTAAAATACAAACACAAAAATAAGATGTAAAAAATAAAAAATATGGTTGACTATTTAATAGTTTTTATCTTAAAGAATGTTAATGTTGAATTATATTGTTGCGTAGTCTAAATTTATTTGTTTTATGAGTATGATGTTTTAATTGCAAGAATGAGAAATTGCTGTAAAGAAATTTTTTTATTGAATATATTTCATTAAGAGTTTGAAATTTATTTTATTAAAGATTTACATATACTTTAAATATAATTTTAGTTATTTAAAAATTTTAACTAATTGTTTGTGCAATTGAATTGTAGTTATGTTGATATGTACCAAAACTAAATTCTATTGAAAAATAATTTAATTTTATGCAATATTTAAT
>JBBPBS010001217.1:157837-239620 GCA_037974835.1 Cicer judaicum | reverse complement strand
TATTTATAAAATTATACGAGTATGAAATGTTATGACTTGCTTGATTTCTTAAAAGATATTATTATGAGTTTGGTTTTTTAAAAGATATTATTATGATTAAAGTATTTATAGCTTACTTATTTGGAAGATATTGAAATGTTGAGGTAAAGAAGTATATATGAATATGAATCCATGTCCTTGAAGATATATAGATTTTCATTATATGCATTAATTTAGTTTCGATGTATTTAAATGTATGATAATGTTACTCATATAATTTATATGCATTAATTTTCATTATATGCATTAATTTAGTTTCTTGTATTGAAATTAAATGGATTGATAATATTATAAATGCATTATAATGTTACTTATATAATTTATTGACATAAATTGAAAGTAATTATAAATGCATTATAATATTATAAAAAAATTCTAAAAAATGCATAATAAGGTGACAACAAAATAGATTTTGGAGTTTGTTTTATGTATTAAATTTGATAATAATATAGGTAAGATTTCAAGATTTCGAAGAGTTACTATGGAAGGACTGGAGGGACGTTGTCACTTTCTTTGGAGAGATACCTGATTTATACCAATTTATTATTGTTACCCTGATCAGATAATACAAATAATTTGATAAAGAACTTTATGACAATATTTATGAATAATTTGTTGGTTTTTTTCCATTTAATTTAATGAGTAATTGCATTTTAAACCTATAAAATCATTACTAACCCTAAGTGGAATGATATAATTGTTATTGAAAGGAGGATTGATAATGTAATATATTACTAAGTGTAATTGATAAGTGTAATTAATAGCGAAAAATATTACTCACAATAAAAAAAAAATACTTTATAAATATACAAAAATGTAACGAGTAATTGAACTTTCAACTAATGAAATCATTAGAATAATTGTGTATGAACGTTTTTAAAGAGTTACCGCAGAGATGTCGAAATAGATGATTTCGAATCAAGACTTAGTGAGACAGTCGCCACTTTTTTTGGATCGAGTTGGTATTCAATGATTTATACCAATTTATTACCGTTACCATATTGAGATAATTACCATATTGAGATAATACAAAAAATTAGATAAAAGATCATTTATGACGATATTTATGAGTAATTAGGTGATTTTTTTCCATTGAATTTAATAAGTAATTGAATTTTCAATGTATGAAATCATTAGTGACCCCTAAATGAAATAATTGTGCATGAAAGCAAGATTGATACTCATAAGTGTAATGATACAGTAAAATATTACTTATAATAAAAAGTTCATTATAGAAATATGTTAGAAAAATGTAGTGAGAATTAAATTAGTAATTGAATTTTTAAGGAATGAAATTATTGAATAATTGTGTATATACGTGAAATGAAGATTGATAACGTAAAATATTACTCATATATTTGACTGATATAAATTGAAACTAATGAAAAATGACTAATAATATTATAAAATAATTTATAAAAAAAAATGCATACAATTTGATAATAATCGGTCAGATTTCATGATTTTGAAAAGTTACCGTGTAGAGACGTAATTGTGTATGTGGTATCTTTAGAGAAGCTTCATCGAAGCTGGTATGAGCATAGGTTTCTCCAACATATGCAAGATGTGTCATCATCATTTGTACTCTTCCGAGACCTACGGTTCTGATAGTAGTAGATGGATTGCTCCATCGACGACAAGGTTTCGCCAAGAATACAACCAACTTGAGTCCACTCCTACACCCCTATATAAGATTCATTGCACGATTTTGCATGCTTTGCTCCCAAGATGCAAAGAGACTTTCGAGGGCAAATCACTCACAGTAAAAAAATACATCATAAAAATATTATAGAAAAATTAGCCTAGGATGTTGCACAATCAAGGAATAATTAAAACATACATTGAATTTTAACACTCTCCCTCAAACTTAAGCTTACTTTACTTTAAGCTTGTTACATCAAAACATTTTATCAAAAAATAAAACAATGAAACTAAGTTTGACAATTATTGGACGAGAAGGCACCGTTAATTATTCATGTGTGAAAAAGTCACCACTAGATTGATTATCAGTGGGAATAAAATGCGTCACTAAGATCATTCATATGTGAGAATAGAGTCACCATTGGATTCATCTCAGTGTGAATAAAACGTGTCACTAATATGATTCATATGTGGGAATAGAGTCACGAACAGATTGATCGTCGGAAGGAATAAAATAATTATCTAACCAAATGGTACCTTGTCTTTGAAACTAAGTTCTTACAGCAGCAGATACAATGTGGAAGGGGGAGTTGAAAGATGAGAGGTTGCTGAAAAATCACCAAATCATGAGGAAAAAAACCCGCAGAAGGTGGACGGAGATGGGTGCATGCACTAACATATTTGGTGGAGGCGCATAGGACCCACACATAGAGAAGACATACACGTGTGTAGTGTCAGTTGGCGATGAAAAAAGTATTGTCGTGCTCGCCGGAGGATTGTGCAGTGGTGTTTATTGGATTTGGATGGTGGGTCTCATTGGATAAGGATAGTACTATGGAGAAATGTTGGTTATGATGCAGCGGGAAAAATGCAGAGTTGATGGTGTTGGCACACTGGAAAGAAAACGTGCGATGGCAGAGAACAAAGACGAGCACATGTGTAGTGTTAGTTGGCGACGGGAAAAGCATTGTCGTGCTTGACTGCTTGCGAATGATTGCACGACGGTGTTTGTTTGATTTGGATGGTGGTTCTCATTGGAAAAGGATGGTACTACAAAAAAATGTTTGTTGTGGTGCAGCTTGTAAAAATGCATAGTTGATAGTGGTGGCACACCAAAAAGAAAACATGTGGTGGCAGAGAACAAGGGCACATAGTGGTGGTGGTACAATGTAGTAGTGTGGTTGGTTATTAGAAAGGACGCCATAGTTGATGAGGACAGATGACTGTATGTGACCAAAAACTATAAAATATGAGTAATTTAGGTGTTTTTTGTGTCTTTAATGAGATCACACATCTTTCTATTTATAATGATGTTGCAATAATTACATTCAATGTCTAGAAAATTATATTGACTAGAATTACTAACAATTAGCCTATGATGTTGTACAATCAAGGAATAATTAGAACATACACTGAATTTTAAGAGTAACAATTATTGACAAATCTTGTAGACATTTTAATTGAAAATAAAGAAATAAATGGCAATTGAATGTCCTCTATATGTGAGGATGAAGAAGAGGAACAAGTATAAATCGTTGTGTGTTTTTCTTTTTATAACATTGAATATTCTGTTTTGAATCAATTTCATGTTTTAAAATATTAAGCAACAAAATTGATTTGAATTAATCGCAACAATTTTGAATTTGATTAAAAAATTAAATTTTCTGTAATCTTTGTTTTTTCATAATGAGAGCATCATCAAGTACTTTTAGTAATTTTCACATTTGATTGAATTAAGTTTGTTTTGAATGATTTAATCAAATCACTTTTTTCTTGTGTTAAAATTGTCATTTTCTATTTGGATCAAATTGATTGCAATACCTTCAAATATCTAAAACTGATATTTTCCATATACATGCATGAATATATCACAATCAAATTATTTCCGCAGCATGATCAAAAATCTCTGAACAAAGATGAATGTATTTAACCCTTCTTTCACAATCCATAGCCTTAGTCAATGCATCCTAATCAACTAACAAGATTAGTCAATGTCTAACAACCTTTTCTCTATCAAATAGATTTTATATAATACACGAATTCAAAAACAACACCTTATCATATATCTGTAACAACTTTATCTTATCTAAACAAAGTTGATGATATATCTACACTTAACAAACTTACTTGTTTATCTACTATATTCTACGGAAACCACTATAAAAACCAATATAAAAATTAACATAATTAATCCTATGGAAGTTATATTCTACTACATTCATCCTATGGAAGTTAGGTTAACAATATCTACTATATTCTATGGAAACCACTATAAAGACACACTATGGAAGTTATATTTCATTATTACATTAAATGTCTTTAGATTGTTTTACAATATTCATCTATTTTCTGAAAGAAAAAAAAAAAAGAAATGGTTTCATAACAATCGATAGAGGTATAACCTATACACCTATCTATATAGTACACGCTCAGAAAATCAGAGGGATCAGCATGGTTACATGAGCACATACTATCGGGTTGGTACCCTAACCCTCAAAGTGCTTCCAGTATTAAGGCCAACAAGCAAAAGTAGACTTGGGCAAGAAGATGCTAATTAGTAACAAGCATAAAGATTATATCTTTTCTGAGAGTTTCACTATTTTGATTCAGCTTCCATATGTATCCCTACCCAGGCATTGATTATTTGGGGGAATCTTCTCAAAAGGTTTGAGATAATAGCACCGAGGCAATAATGTCTAAGACCATGGCATATTTGTAGATGCGAATTCATTCTAGACTGCACAATCAACAAGGAAAAGAATTATAATAATGAAACAGTTGTCCCGAGGGAGCTACAAAATTGTGCCCAACAATGCACGTACCCTATGCTAAGGAAGCATAGGCCCTTACATCGTCTTAGGACTTCACTAAATGGTAATTTAGTAGCAAAAGTCTTTTTCAATATAGAACTAGAATTTTAATTTCAATTTTGACCATACATTGAAGGACAAATATGGATTTAGGATTCAGGAAGAAAAAAAATGAAATAAAAGACAGAAATGGCTAGAAATTAGAATGAAGTCATTGTGGATGAGGTTTAACCCTTCCATAGAGTGACTCCATGTACAGTTTGCGCAAACCAAAATACCATGCAAGACCGAGACCAGTTATTATAGGACAGAGCTCTTCATGCATATGATTACCATTTCGAGGAGTCATAGAGCCTATGCAATAACAAATAAAATAAAAAATTTGAGTAGTTCATGGTAAATGAGATCCACAAACTAAGAGAACCAACGGGAAATAAATTTTATATATTTCAATGAGGAATATGACATGATAATACACATGAAAAAATGGCACAGGAATGTCGAAAGGTACGCATGACTTATATGCATCTCAATGGCTGAACTAATCCTACTATCTCAGAAAGTCTATCTTACAAAAGAACTGGAAGGTGGGACAAACATGGAACCGGTCAACATTCAACACCTTATCAAGCATCAAACCCAATCAAATAATACAACTGATCCTGGGTAATATCAGCAAAGGAAGATCTGAAGCTATTTTCGAAGTTGAGGGAAGGTAATTATCTTCCAGAGAATCATCTTCATAATTTTTTATATCCTACTCAATACGAGAATTCATGACCTCGAAGTGAAATATATTTCTTGACCCAGATGGCAATGTCCTCAGCACAAACCTGGGCCTGAGGGCTTTTGAGAAGTACATCAAGTGTTGCAAATTCATGTACTGCATCCTTATACTCAAGAACAGGTGCATCAACGTTCACCTTCCGGAGCTCCTCTGAGTAAGCAATGGCACGATCCTTCATCCAGTCAAGCTCTGCCACTACTGTCAATGTCGGAGGCATAAACTTTAAAGGAGGAGACCGGCCTACGACCAGGGGATTAGCAGCTGGATGGTCCAAACTAAATTCTTCTTCAGGTAGGAAAAGTTTCCATGCAAGCATGCACATAGCCTTGTCATAAAAGTAGGAGTTTGCTAATTTTATTTCAGACCGTGTGGGAACACTTCCAACAAAAAATGGATACATCAGGACCTGTGCTACCACCTTGACAGGCTCGAAAAGCTTGCCTCCTTCCACAGCTTTTCGAGCCACATAGTGTGCAATATTTGCACCACAACTTGCTCCAAGAAGAACACATCTGTTTCAATATTAAAGAAATAAAAAAGGTTAAGCACGGGGAACAAGGGCAGCAGTACATAACTCCATGAGCTCAATTACAATTTACAACTAGAATAAAAGGAAGCATGACAGGGAGAAATGACAAACAATACAACAGCATCTACATAAAAATGCCATTCTACAACTAATGATGTCATTATATAGTTTTTAATGCACATAAACAATTGCACACTTAGAAGAGAGACTCTTAGGTACTCCACAATCCCAAAGATATTACACTAACTCCACTAAGAATGTAACGCATGGCACCATATACTCAACTACGCATGATGCATAACAAATAAAAATTTTCATCAAATTTTATATGAACGGTTATAAAACTAACTAGAGTATTAACCAGAGAGTAAATATGGAAGAATACCCTGGATAGAGAAAAATACAGCAGACAGTTGAGGCTCAGCCTACCTCCGAAAAGCCCTAATGCCCCAATTATTTCCCAAATGACAAGATATTTACCTCTAACCCCTTCCTCTTATTTTAAATACTTCATGACTCACTTTTCCTCACCAACTAACTAATCCATTAACTGACTAGATAATGGGAATTACCTACCAGTTTCACAATACGTTCCACCACAAGGTACTATGTAAAATCTTGGTCAGACAATAATCTTAATTCACCTAATCACTTAAACAATAGCCAAATATGTGTTCCGATAACAAGTGGCTTATTATTTAAAAAGCACTACTTTCAAGGTAAAAAAATTTATATTTGATCATCAACATTGTTAAATATTCAGTAATCAAACTTTGCATTATAAATAGTGGGGAATAGTGGGGTTGTTAAACAAAAGAATACAAAAAACCAGCTTAGTATAGAAGAGGAAGTGGAGATAGGATGGCAAGATACAGGAGATAAAAGATTAAAGACATAATATTCTTTACTCACAGTCAGAAAGGTTAAAGAGGGCATCACAACTAAAAGCAAACTAGAAAACTCCAAAATGGTTATAGAATCAACTCTAAAAGAGTGAATGACAACAAAAAAATTAATACAAAGCATATCATTACCATTCTTTATGGGCCCCTATGGGCCGGTTAAAAAGATATCCAGGGGGCACAATTAAAAAACAACATAAACATACTAGAAAGATGGAAATAAAAAAGTATAAACAAAATAAAACAATCAGACAAAAGCAAGAATGAAAGAACTATGGATCCACTTATCCATTTCTTTCATCAACGAAAAGCCTGTAACTTCCATAAACACACAGTTACACACAGTAGTGCAGAATGACCTCTGCCAACCATCACACATAACCTCTCCACCAGAAGAATACCTGGCATTCCATCATCGTTTACCACCTCTCTTTCAACATGTTTGTATTTTTCAGAATATATATAGGTGTGTGTGTGTGTATGGTTGAATAAGTTAGCAAGAGCTAAAGACAAATACCAAAATGAAATCACCAAGCAAAATCACTTTATTTAAAATTGAAAGGGAAGCATAATGCCAATATAAACAACATTAGAGCAATCAATTCTCTCTAGTTTCTTATGACAACTGAGTATCTCCAACCCCAAATATGAACCAGATCCATATGTTTATAGCAAGCATATGCAACAAAATTTGATTTTAGAAAGGCAAGAGTTAGACCAAGACCACATGCTAAATGAAAATTTGTACATCAGTATAAACAAAAATAGGTTAAATAGCAAACATACGTGCTCCAATTCAGAAACTGCCAAAACATGTGGGTTATCAAATAGTAATACATAAAACAATGTGCCAAGATAACTTTCAAGATGGCCTGCTAGTACTAGTAGTTTATCATACCGCATATCTAATTCAATCAATTCATTGCATAAGACATAAAATTTGGATGTCAACTTAAACTACCACCCATCCAGATGATAATAACAGTTTCATCTGTATATGTATACTCCCCTCCCCCTCTCTCCCAAAACTCAGGGATCCCTTGACCTACCTTACTCAACGACACTCTCTAGTGAATCACTAAAAATATCCACAAAAGAAAAAAGTAACAGAAGACATTTCATTGACAAACAAGCAAATAGTAAGAAAAAACTACTCTTCAATCTAAAAATCTAAGGATTTAATTATAAGGATTAGGCTAACAAAGCAGGATCAAGCCAATTAACATAAAAATAAGGATTTAAATCATATACACCGTATTGTTAAGAGTTTTTACACTGTCAATCAATCATAAACATCATCAATCATTAAAAACTGTCAATCAATCATAAAAATCATCAATAGTTAACAACGCTTGACTTTAATCATAACTAATTATAAAGTCACACAATATGATTTTTAGTGATTTGTTGACAGTGTCAAACTTTTTACCTTAACAATGTACAAAAATTAAACTCTAAAAATAATTGAATAGAACAATGAAATAGTGAAAACCTTGTTGGATCACCATGAGTAGCCAACCAAGGCTCAACCACTGAAGCTCCAAATGAATCAACAATATGCCTATGAGCATCTGATTTGTTAAACTCGCTAACTCCACCACCACCACCATGGCTTCCTCCTCCAACTCTTCCAATCCCCATTGACTTACTACACTCAGCCAAATTCGCCTGCTTCGCCAACCAATTCAACACCTTCAACCCATCCTCAAACGCAGCCGGATACCGGCTCTCCGGCGCCAGCCTATACCCAACAGCAACCACAATCACATCACAAAGCTTGGCGATCCGCCGGCAAAACAAATCATTCGCCACAGAATCATTGCTCCCACTAACCCAACCACCACCATGAAACTGCAACATCACCGGAAGCTTTCTCCGGCGATTATCCAACGCCGGCGCATATCCACGGTACAATCCAACATCGGCACCAACGCCGGCGCTCATCAAATTCAAACCCTCGACACCATTACTAGCTCCGAAATTGTTCCCTCGAAGCTCTTCCTTGTGTGGAGGACCATAACTATAGCGTCGAGAAGTGACAGATCCAGGTTCGGGATCATGTTTAGGGTTGGACTTAGGTTTGGAATGAGGTTCGGGTGGGGAAAGTGCAGATTGAGGAAGGAAGATTCGAATGGAAAGAGAAGTGAAAGGATCGATGTGAATGTCTTTAGTGGCGACGCCGTCGGTGAAAGAAGGGTTAGAATTAGCAACGGACTCTTCGGGTCGTGAAGTAACGCCAAACGAGTCAGAATTACTATTAATGTGGTCGGGTTGAGCTTGAATCCGATTTTGTAAACGGTGCTTCAAGAGGAACTTGAAGAATACGCTGTAGAGCTTCACAGCCACACTTGGCATTTCTCACAACACAACTACTTGCTCGCTCCACTTCTAACAACACTCTTTTTTGTTTTTCTATTTACCTTGGAATATGTGAATAATATGGTAGTGATTTGATGAAACAACTGAGAATGAAAAGTGAGTTAGTTATATTTTTATGTTTGGGTGAGATTAGGACTTGGATTGGAATTTGTAATAGGGTTTATATACGTAAATATATTAATAAAAGAGAAATTGGTTTTGGTTGAATCTGTGAAGGATGGTTGTTGAATTGGATGAAGGGGTGAGATGAGGTAATAAGAGAGAAGCAAGAGAGAGAGAGAGCGTTGGTGGATGGCTTTGGCTTATGGGCGTACATTACACACATCATGCAGTCTTTAGCTGGTGTGCAGTGGCTGGTTGGTTTTTTGGATTTTTTTAATAAAAAAAACACTTTGTCGTGACTTTTCTTCCTAATTAATTGATTAACTAAATACTCCCTTCATATTACCATATAAATGTCTCTGCCATTTATCAATTTTTAATAAAATTTTAATTTTTTCTATATTATACATCAAAATTAATTTATATAATTTTAAAAATATATTGTATTTTGTATTGATTATAATAAAAAAATACTTCAATAATTAAAATAGTTAGTTTGATAAAATGAGTTATTTTTTTAATTTTAATTATTATATTTTTTTAATATGTGTATAAAAATTTTAAAAAACATTCATTATGAGATGGATGGAGTAATTATTTCAAATAGCATATATGATACTGTTTAGATTAATTTTAAATTAAAAGATCATCTTACTTATTTAAGCATTTAAATATTTGTGTTATGTATAGTTTGAATAATAACTCGAGTCAAATGAAAAAAAAAATTGTAAGTATGTAGTGAGCTATAAGGTAATATTTGTCTTTGAAAAGGCAACACCTCCTCGACCTAAATTTTATTTATAAAAAAAAAGAGTAACAATTTGAAAAAAAATGTAATTATGATTGATTCAAATTATTTTGATAAATTGAATTATTTTTCAGTTGATTCAAATTATAATTTATAAAATATTATTTTAATATTAATATTATAAAATTACCTTAAAATAGGAAATTTGAAGCAAAATATTATAAATATTATCCTAAAAGTTGACATGGCATAATAACATTGTTCAATTATGTTTGAAATATACAAAAAAAGATCCAAAACCATGCAAATAATATTTGATTTTTGTTGGTTTGGATCTAAACATTGCTACTCATATTTGTACTATTTTCTAACATTCACTCTAACACTTACTTTTTTTATTTGGTGATAATTCCATGAGTCTCAACACTTATTTGGGATTCATTTTTAAAGTATTGAGACTCGCATTAATTTTACCTGATACAATTGGAAAAAATATAAAAAATATATTTATAGCACTTTTAGATACATTTACAAATTGAAGGGATTGGATAACTCAACTAATTTGAGCTAAGGGTTGAAGGAAGTGATCGAGTCAAAAGATCAAAGTTCAAATTTAGATGATTGTTTGTAAAAATATTAATTAAAAAACTAACTACTAAATCATTTACAAAAATTAAAATGTCCTTGTGTTATTTGTCCCTGATCATATTGTCTCTTAATTTGGTGGCATTACATATTTTTAATATGGTGACATGATGAAATGGTAGACTGAATTAAAAAGTCATACATGAACATAAATTAAAAACTCTATTTTTAGATGGAATTTATGTTAAGAACACATATACGGAGATTTTATCTTTTATACAAGGTTTGTCCTCACCAATGTTGCATGCTCATATTTAAGGATAGAAGAAGTACAATTACGAGGACGTTTTCTAAAATTGTTGGTGCATGAATGATTCGATCAAATGCATGTTCATCATATATGGGTTAATGAAACCTTTGTTCTGATTTAATTTATAATTTTGTAGGGAAATGTCATTAAATTAGTAGTTATTTTAGTTTTTTTAGTTAGAATTCGGGACTTTGTTCTTAGAACTCATTTGTTATATACCTCTTAGTTTATTATTCAGGCTAGTTACGCGAAACATTTACCCCGGACTGTAATTATGAATGATCCATGATGGGTTGAGATAATTTTTTAATTAGTCTATTGAGAGGTCTTTAATTTATCCTCACTTGCTGAATATAAATTCTAACTATCTCATTAAGTACACAATGTAATATCAATTTATATGCTATATGTAAATTATATCTATGATTATAGATAATATGTTTAAATTCCAACAAGAGAGTGAATGAGAATGCATTACCAAAAAGGTGTTGGTACTAACAATACTCTATGGCTAATTTTCTATGGAGTCAGTTTTAACTCTCTAGAAAAACTACAACAATCTTGTTTCCTTCTCACTATGAATGTAACAATGGCCGCAATATCAACTACACTAAGGGCCTTTATATGGGAGTTTGTTCTCCTCTGTTCGCTCTTTAGACGTGTTATTTTTTTTTTCGCAATTATTAAAAAAAAAAAAATCTTAGTCAATTTTATCTCCCTTAAAAAATGGAGACGGTTGAATGAAGATGAAATTGTTTGCAAATTTGGACTTAATTATTTTTTTAATTAGTATGACTAAATATTAAAAGAGGGGAAAGTAAATTTATATTTCTCTTTCATTAAAATCTTCCATCTTCCCATATATACATATATAAAAAATTTATCCTTCTCTTACATTTCTTGGTCAAAGGAATTTGTATTCTTTCTCACAATGATGTTACTTTGCTAAAAATAATTTTCTCAAAATAAATATCATTTTCAGTTTTCAATATAAAATTAATTATTTTTTTAATTATATCTTTTAATTAATTAAATACTCAAAAACATTATATTTCATTTTATATTTATGGTTGTCGAAAATGCATCAATTGTTAATAAGAAAAGTTTGATTGAGAGAAAATGTTATTCTCCTGTTTATTTACAATCATTTTTTAGTACATGTGAAATAGAAAAATAAAATAAAAAATTATACACTCTTATATGCATGTGTTTTTTTTAATCAATATATGTACGTGTTCTCCGTCTCCTCAAATTATGTTTTAGGCTTCTACAACATTACATGAAAATTTGACTTTGTAGCAACATTCAAATTGTGGAATTAGTAAATCCTTTGAGAAGACCTAAGGATATTGGTTGTTTTGAAATTTTTAGGACCAATTCAACCGTTAAATATTTGAGTTTACAACTCTAGAAATATGTATGAATATTTTGTTGAATGTTTGAAAGTTGAAACAAAGCCGTCAACTTACTAGACTAGTCCATCAGACTTTATATTTTCATATTCATGGATCACATTCAAACAAAAATAATTGATTAAACCATACTACAATATAATAATCTTTATCTAAAATATAATATTGTAACATTTTCCCATTGGCAAATTTGACATTTGTCACGTGATGAGTGATGAGAGAGGTTAATCAAGATTAGTCTTTCTAAAATGGTAATAAACAAAAAAAATATTTATTTGAACTATACTTTTAAATTTTTTTAATTCATCTATCCTTTATCTTTTAACTTTATTAAGGGAAAATGTTTTACAAACCATTTATCAAAATTTATTTTTTTGCAAACAACAGTCTACTATGTTTAAGAATTCTGTCTAAACCATTCAACTTTTCAATCAATTCATTAATCTTTAGCTCCAATTTAAATTGAAGCTTATTTATTATTAAAATTTAATTTATATATATTATCAATATGAATAATTTTTACATTATTAGTTAATTACAATCGTTAAATCAGTAGAGATATTTGATTTTTTTAATATAGTGATAATATAAAACTTTTTACACCGATAACGCATAACCATTAAACTCTTTTTTAATACTTTTCAATATATTGTTTGTAGACATCTACTTTTGTCCACTACTTTTAATGTCTTTATGAAAATAATAAATATATAATTAAAAAATCAAAAAAAAAAATAATAGTAAAAATAAATAGTTAGATTGTTAACACCTAATTTTTCAGTTTTTTTTTATTTACAGAAAAAATATAATAAAAAGCATTAAGGATATTTTGGACTTTTTGTTAAGTAAATAATAATAATAATAATAATAATAATAATAATAATAATAAAAAAACATATCAATTCTGATTTAATTTATTGTTTCTTATAAAGGGTTAAAAAAATCATACTTAAGTGATTATGGTAGGTTTATGAAAACACTAAAAATTACTTTAATAATCGTTAATGAGAGTTATTGTCTTCCAAAAATTTAAACCTAATTTATAACTATAAATAAGAAGACAAGAAAACGGAAAGGGGTAAAACAAATTCCAGGGCGGTAAATCATTTTTTTCTTTTTTTTCTCCTCATCTATTTTTTGAATTATTGTTGTCATGGAGTTGTTTTTTTTTTTTACTATTCTATGCACGTATGACATAAACAAGAAATTCTTTTTAGTGTAACGATCAAGTCTAATAAGGATCAAGTCAATTGTATTATAATTGTCTACTACTTTATCAAATTCGTGATTTATTATCATTATTTTGTTTTTATCTTGTGCGTTAGATCTTAAACACTTTTGTTATTACCGCCGTCGGTTTACGCCATATATGCTTCGCCGACTCGCGGATATGCTCTTGAATTTTTATCCTTTACAATTTGTAAACGCAAAAAATAGTAAAAGTATTTTCTTAAAATAAAACGATACACAAATTAATAAACAACACATCACCTCTATTATTATTATTATTATTATTACTATTATCACCATTATATTGTGAATTTATGTTCATATATATATAAAATAAAAATTAATAATAAAATTAGTCAACACATAAATATTTTCTACCCAATAACTATGTTTTGATTTCCTTATTGCACCTGGGATACCTAGGAGTAATGTCTTCCTCTTGTCAAACCAAATTAATAAAAAAAAATTTCTTTATTTTATTAATGTAAATAATTTTTTTTATTCTTTATGGGAGTAAAAATAAATAAATAAATAGTTTGCATACAATTAATTATGGGGTAACCGTTTTAACGGATGTTATAGGGTGGTAATACTTATCTACTCGTAATTGACTCCGAATCTGAATTTTTGATTCAAAAATTATTATTTTAGGTTTTATCTAATTTTTCCTTTAATTAAAATAAAATTGGTGGCGACTCATTTTTTATGGACAAACCGAACGCGATAGTTGGTGACTCCGCTAGAAACTTTTGAGAGTCAAGCTGTAGTACCTAATTTTTGTCAGAATAATTTAAAATTATTTTAATAATAATAATAATAATAATATATTTAATAAATATTTTACAATTATTATAAAAAATCTAAAAATCATTATTTTATATAAAATAAATATAAAATAATAAAGCAAAACAATAAAACAATTTAGTGTATAAAAAGGTTAGAAATGATAGGATTAAGAGTTTCAACCTTGTCTTGGCCACCATAATTTTCTTTCTTTTGGATTTTCGTCAAACCTTATTTTGGCTGCCATTGATTTCTTTTCTTCAAGCGCCGCTCATCTTGATTATGTCTAGGTCTTTTTCAAGCCAGGTTTTTTTTACAAATTAGGGTTTTTAAGAGATTGGGCCATGAGTATTTTATACAGCCCATTTACGTTTTTTTAGGTCCAACATTTTTTTTAGTCTGATCATTTCCTTTTATTTTAAAAATATATATATTTGAATATTTAGTTAATTTCTAATATAAAAAATAATTATTATTTTTTTATATTTTTATTAGATATGATATATTTTTTGAGACATTAATATAAGTTGTACTTTTGTTTTGGCTTTGAAATATAATATTAAAAATCGAAAAAATAATAAAATATTCTTAAGAGTATTAAATTAGATGTGATATCTTATTTCTTACTCTTTGAGTTTTGAGACACGAGTTGTACAACTCGATCGTCTTAAAACTCATATTTTAAAAGAATTATTCAAATCAAGCAAGTTTTTTTTTTCTTCTTTATGTTTGTCAAAATTAACTTTTTTTAAATAATAATAATACAATTTATTTAAAAGCAATTAACACATCCACATTTTCTACCAAGAACTACGTAGCTTTGATTTCTCCATCACACCGGAAGATACGTAGGAGCAAGATCACACTCTTGTCAAGCACACTAATACAAATATTTTTTTTCACTCTTTTTAACACACTTTTATCTCAAAAATCACATTTATAAAAAATAATTTATATTCATATTTAATAATAGAGAAAAAAAAATATTTAAATTGATATAATTTTGCACAATTAATTATAGGTAACCGTATTTAAACGGATGTCGTAGAGTGCTAATACCTTCCCTACGCATAATCGACCCCCGAACTCAAAATCTGGTTTCAAAGACCATTTTTACATTTTTGTTCTATTTTAAAGGGTTTTCTAATATTTTCCCTATTTTAAAATAAATTTTGGTAGCGACTCCATTGATTTCGAGGAAAATTGGAAATTTTAGACCGCGACAGTTGGCGACTCTACTGGGGACATTTAGAGAGTCAACCCTAACAAATTTATTGTGCATAATTTTTTTTATAATTTTTCTTTATTTGTTTGTTTTTCATTTTCTTTATGTGTTTATTATTTCTTAATAAGTATTAGCTGACATTATAATATTTCTTTTAAGCTAGTAGATCATTTTTATCTTATTTATCTATTTATTTGGTATATGTATATATGTTTTGTTAGTATTATAGATTTATTGAATTATGCTTATTCAACACCTACACTTTTATTAAGACACACACTTATGAGTAGAACCTTATACCCGAGTTTTAACAAAACTTAATTTTAGATTCGAGCTTGCGTAGTGATAGCCTTTTGGATGTACATCCTGTTTGGTTAGCATGAAGATCTCACCTAGAGTTTGATCTTGTTGAGATTATTGTCACTCCAAATAGTTTACCTATTGTTGTTGACAATATTCCCAAAATAGGATTATTGGCTCTAGGAACCATGTTTAGAACCATAGAGCCTCCCTTGTGAGAATTTCACTACATAAGCCAATAGACCCTTTCATTGTAAGAATATCCATAAAAACCAAAAAAATTGTCTCATATATTCAAGACTTTATATATATATTAGTGTCATTCATATCTCATGACATTTTTTTTTCTCTTTCTAAGGAAAAAATAAAACATAATAGTATTTTGCATAAATTTTCAGGATTTTTGGGGAATCATACAAACCTTAGTCACGCGTTATTTAAGTGGACAATGGGATCGGAAAAAAGAAAAACTTTACTTTTAAAGTTCAAGCAACCTAATTTGAAAAGTTTAAGAGACTTCAACAATCAAATGAAAACTATACAACGTGATACCTTCTTTCATAAATATGGGAAGATCCTAAATCTCTTGCTAGTGAATGTGCAAACAGGAACCCTTACAACATTGGTTCAATATTACAATCCTCTCTTAAGGTGTTTCACCTTTCAAGATTTTCAGTTGGCCCCGACATTAGAGGAATTTGAACGAATATTGGGTTACTCCCTAGAGAGAGGAAATCCTTATCGATATATTGGGAAACCACTAAAGTTGGACACATTTGTTGAAGTGTTGAAGATCGACATAAGAGAGTTGGCAAGTACAAAAGAGGAAAAAAGGGCTATTAATGGATTTTCAAGAAAATATCTAGAGCAAAAGTGCTAAGATTTAGCCGTTAAAAAAGAATGGAGTACTTTTATAGATGTTGTGGCTCTCATTATCTATGGTATTGTTTTATTCCCAAACCTTGATAACTTTGTAGATTTTGTTGCCATCAGTGTCTTCTTAGCTGTTAACAAAGATGAATAAAATCCAGTTCCTACGGTTCTTGCTGATGTATACTACTCTCTACATATGCGACATGAGAAGAAAGTGGGAACAATTTTGTGTTGTGTTCCACTGTTGTATACTTGGTTTGTGTCTCACATGTTCATGAAAGGGTATCATGTTGGGGTTAAGGGTAATCGCGAATGGGCTTAGAGTATAGCTAGCCTTACTGGGAATACAATTTCATGGTACCATAGAGAACAACGGGTGGAAGAGGTAATATATCAATGTGGAGATTTTTCAAATGTACCTCTCATGGGAACGAAAGGATGTATTAATTACAATCCAATGATAGCTCTGAGCCAACTTGGCTACCCCATGTTGGATAAACCAAATGATAAGTCATTTGAAGCTTTTATTTTGCACAATACGGGTATAGTAGACCCACCAATGTTGAGAAGCATAAGTCGAGCTTGGGAGTTGATCATTAGAAAAGGAAAAGTACTCGGATGTAGAAGTTGCAACACAAAAGAACCCTATCAACAATAGGAAAGAAAAGAGTCCAAGAAATCAAGTTTCCTTTCCACAATACACCCTCAAATGATCAAGAAATGTCTGAAACTACCCTTGTTACAAATGAAGAAATAGAAGAGCTCAAAGCATCATTGTTAAACTCTGAAGAGGAGAAAAAAGAGCTACACGCAAAGTTAGAAAAAGTCTCCCAATAGAACAAGAACTTAGGATCAGAAAACACATGTAAGAGTCAATTTATCGAAAGAAGCAACAAGAGGTTGAAAATTGAAAAAGAAAATAAACTTGACATACAAGATTGTTTGAGAGGCGCAAATGAAGAAGTCTATATGTGGAAGCAGTTGTGGACAAAATCAGCTATTGAAGAAGTCTATTGAAGAAGTCTATTGAAGAAGTCTATTGAAGAAGTCTATATGTGGAAGCAGTTGTGGACAAAATCAGCAAGCTCTGAGAAGAACATAAAAAGGGAGTTTGAAGATTTAAAGAAACAACTGAAAGAAATGGTAGCTAAATACGAGAGTCAAGTAAGGAATGAGAGGCAACAGAAGGAAGAAATTGAATAATTACTCTCAAAACACCAAGATGCATTAAAAACATAAATGGAAAATTCTAGTGACTTGAAGGATGAAACCATATATTGGGAGGAGCGTTTCATGGTGTTGCTTGGACAATTGAAGAATCAAGAGATTTATAAAGAGTTGGAAGATAAAGGAAAGCATTGAAAAAATTTCTTTTCAAAATTGGCAATGCTAGCTAATCAGTCAATCCTAAAAATTCCAAAACACTTAAGAGAGATTGATGCAATCATGCACCCAATCAATACTCCAATCAAAGTCTACAAGTTCGTTGAATATTGCAAACATTTGGTAGAAGAATTGGAGGAGAGGATTGGTTGTCATATTGAAAGAGATGATTGAAATACCATAGTCGATGTAGTTTTTAATTTAAATGCAATGTACTTTTTTTTTTCTCATCAATGAAGGATTTGTTGTTTTGTTTACTGATTCCCATATTTCTTCTTCACTAATAATTCGTTTCGTTAAAATTTACGTAAGACTTATGATTCCCCAACATAAAAAAAAAGAGATAATAATTGCATTTTCATCCATTCATGTTTAATACATACTCATAAATTTTTTTATTGTTTAAAAAAAACCAGAAAAAATCAAGAAAACTATTTCCCCGACACCCTTATCAGACTCGTGCAAACTCAAAGATCATGGAAGAACTTGAGCAAAATCAAGATATGATGAGAGTAGATGTCAACCAATTGAAGGACAAGGTTGATCAAATCTTGGAAGATATATAGGCTTTGTCAAGGAATGGGAATACAAATGAGAATCCTCCGATTGCAAATGAAGAACACCAAACCACTCCTTTTCACTCTTCAGACTTTACCTCGACTACCCAACAACTTTGTACAACAACTATGCAATTTCCTATGTACGGACTCCCACCCAGTTATACTCTACCTTTAGTCGTCAACCCCATGGACAACAACCCAAACAACTCAACTATCAACCCCCCAAAACCCAAACCAATCACAAATACCATCTCCTCTGGGCTATTTGCCACGCCAAAACACTCTACCCTCAGAAATTATTCCATATATTGCACCCCAAGTACCCCATTTCGATGCTAATGGGAGTTGGCATCAACCTCACATTGGAGATGATACACAATCAAAGGAAAAATTCCATGTCTTAGAAGCGAATAAAAGCAATTGAAGGGCATTATATTTATGGTCTCGAAGCTTTCGACATGTGTTTGGTTCCTGATGTGAGTATCCCTCCAAAATTCAAGGTTCCTGACTTTGAAAAATACAAAGGAAACATATGACCTAAAAATCATCTAACTATGTATTGCAGAAAAATGGCTTCTCATGCTCATAATGATAAACTTCTCATTCACTTTTTCCAAGACAATTTGAGTGGGGCATCGTTTAGTTGGTATATGCATCTCGAGCGAAATCAAATTCTTTCATGGAAAGACCTAGCTGATTTCGTTTTGAAACAATACAAGTACAACATTGACATGACCCCTGATAGGATGCAATTGCAAAATTCATTGAAAAAGGACAACGAAGCTTTCAAAGAATATGCACAACGGTGGAGGGAAATGGCATCACAAGTAGAACCTCCTTTATCTGAAAGAGAAATGGTTGGTATGTTTATGGATACTCTTCAATCGCCTTTTTATGATAAGATGATTGGGAGTATGTCATTAAACTTTTCTGACCTTGTCATGATAGGAGAAAGGATAGAAATTGGGATGAGGAGTGGCAAGATCGTATGTGCAGCAACTGACATAAAAAGACCCCAAGCGACATTCACAAAAACAAGAGAAGGGGATGCTAACGCTGTAATGGTAAACCCTATAGTCTCCTATTTTCCACCCATCAATTCTTATCGACCCTCGAACTTCCAGCCCCCGATACCACAAACTCCTTATATTCCTTATCCATATGTGGCCACAAACACACAAGCTTCATACCCTCAATATCTCCCTTCAAGACCACTTTTTTATCAACCACCACCTACCGCATTTTCTCAACAAAATCAATGGAACCAAAATCCAATCTCAAATTACTATAGACCACCTGTCAATCGAGAAAAAAGGATAACCCATTTTGACGCAATTCCTGTCACGTATAGCCAATTGTTGCCTCACTTACTTCAAAATTCAAGGGTAGTCCTAAGACCAATGAAACCTTTTGAACCACCATTTCCAAAATGGTACAATCCAAATGTCAAATGTGAATATCATGCAGGAGTTGTTGGGCATTTCGTTGAAGATTGTCAAGCCCTAAAATCTAAAGTGCAAGAATTGAGTAATGCAAAATGGCTAACCTTCAAGGAGGACGGTCCCAACATAGGGCGTAATCCTTTGTCGGGCCATAGGGATGCCTCTATCAATGTCATTGAAGATAGGATAGACCAATATGCAACAGATGGTCATGTGTTCACCATGGGGCCGTGTGTGGAAAATAATATATCTTTCCCAAAACCATTGGAAATTCATTACAAAAAAGAGAATTTTAAGCCAACTCCTAGTAGGCAAAATAAAATAATTTTCCAAGCACCAACTCCTTTTCCTTACGGAAATACCAAAGCAGTACTATGGAAATAAGAAATCACATCCCACTTGGCCAATCATTAACCAAGTTATGGTTGTGAACCTAAAGAATTTGATGTCACTAACATCTCAAGGATTGGTGGAATGACTCGGAGTGGTCGTGTATACACTCCAGAACAACTTAGGAAAAAGAGGTTCATGGAGAAAAAGGGAAAGAAGATATGTATCATGCCATAAAAGGACAAGGTACTAGTAAAAAGACGGTGTCTGAAGAAGAAGCTAATGAATTTTTGAAGTTTATCAAGCAAAGTGAATATAAAGTGGTGGATCAGCTAAATCAAACCCCTTCCAAGACATCAGTTCTCTCCTTGTTATTAAACTATGAAGCACATAGAAGATCACTGATGAAAGTTTTAAATGAGGCTCATGTTACTCACGACATCACTGTCGATCAGTTTGATGGAGTTATAGGAAACATCACTGCTAGTAGTTGCTTGAGTTTTAGTGATAATGAATTACCAGTTGAAGGGATAGAGCATAATAAAGCACTGCACATCTCTGTGAGGTATCACGATCATATTCTTGCACGAGTGCTAGTAGATAATGGTTCATTGTTATGCCTAAATCAACACTATCAAAACTATTTGTTAAGGGAGCCTGTTTGAAGCCTAGTGCTCCAAACACCAGTCTCAATAATTGGAAGATCATCGAGTTTCCCGTGTTTGTTAATTCATGTTCAAAGTCATTATGTATTTTTAACTACTTTTGCTCTGTTCAAGGCTATAAAGATAACTAATTATGGCATATGTATTTCAATTCCGTACTTATTATCAATAAATGCATTTTTGAATTCTCCAACTTTTCTCTCTTCTTTTTTGTTTTGACAATCCTTATTCATATTTTTTCTCTTTTTCTTCTTAATTTAAACAATTTTGAGTTGATATTGAAAATAGCAGCGCTAGAATCCTTTCTTGTAATTTTGAACACCTAATTAATCACACTAATGAAGATTATGAAGACAATTGTGAGCCTCCCCAAGAACTAGAAAACTTAATTGAACAGGAAGCTAAGATAATCCAACACTATCAAGAACCTGTTGAGGTGATTAACTTAGGGAATTAACATGATAAGAAAGAAGTTAAAATTGGTATGTCTATGAAAGAAAGTGAACGAGAAAAGCTGGTTAAACTTTTATTTGATTATGTGGATGTCTTTGCATGGTGATATGAGGATATGCCTGGGCTAGATACTAACATAGTTGAACACAAGCTACCACTCAAGCCCGAATATGCTCTAATTAAACAAAAATTGAGGAGGATGAGACCTGATGTGTCACTTAAAAATAGAGAAGAGGTCAAGAAACAATTTGATGCTGGTTTCTTAGCAGTAGCAAAATATCCTCAATGAGTGGCTAATATTGAACCAGTTTCAAAGAAAGATGGAAAGGTTCAAATGTGTGTTGACTATCGGGATTTAAATAAAGCTAGTCTTAAAGATTTTCCTCTGCCTCATATTGATGTCCTGGTGGATAGCACTGCTCAGTACTCTCTTTTCTCCTTCATGGATGGTTTCTCAGGGTATAATCAAATCAAGATGGCTCTCGAAGATATGGAGAAAACTACATTCATCACACAATGGGGGATTTTCTGCTATAAAGTGACACCTTTTGGATTGAATAATGTCGAGGCAACCTATCAAAGAGCAATGGTAACTTTGTTTCATAACATGATACATAAGGAAATAGAGGTTTACGTGGATTGTAAGACGCTTAATTTTAAAATTCTAATTTATGTATTTTGAGAAATTTTGTGCTGAATTTCTAAGGCATTTTAGCCAATTTTATGGCATTTTGTGAGTTAAATGTCAAAAATATCTTTTTAGAGACTCGATTAAAATTATTCGTCGATGAATAATTTTATTTAATTACGGTGAATCTTTTGTCGACGAAAAAAAATTATGAAATACAACATTTTTTAGAAAAATCCAGCTGTCCATTGAATTGTAGCGAGTAGATATTATAAATATATAGATATTTGTTATTATTATTATTATTATTATTATATATTATTATTATTATTATTTTAATATATATATATATATATATATATATATATATATATATATATATATGGATGAAAGGAAGAAAGCAAACACAAAAGCTGAACATGCGCTCACGATTTCTTTCTTTCTCTGTTTCAAGTGTGATTTCAAAATCCAACAAACACAAATCATCATTTTTCTTCTAGATCTAAGCTCCCTTTCAAGAAGTGACAGAATAGAAAGTTGCTCATTGCCATGCTGCGGTGCTAGTAAGCTAGTTTTTGAAGCGGCGTCGCAAAATAAAAGTTTATCATAATTAATCGCGGTGCCGTAATCGGTTGTTAAAACTACAACGGAGATAAGGGCTCCTTCCAAACTTTTAGTTTGCATTTAGGACATTATTTGTGATTTTATGGAAAAGAAATTTGATGTATTTGAAGTGTGATTTTGTGAAAAATTAATTTAATGTGATTATATGTAATTTAGTGGAATTTAAATTTGAGGTGTGGTGATTCATGTTTGGTGTGATTTATATGTTCATAATTATTATTATGAATTTTTGAGATGTGATCTATTGGTGGATTTTGTAGAAAATGAATCGATGAAATTTGGTAATTTATGTGTAAAAATGTGAAATTTTGAAATTGGGTGAGTTATATTTGAATTGTTGAAATTTAATTGAGGTGCTATATGTGTGTTGTGGAATTGAATTGGTTGAATTTGGTGTGAATTGGAGGTAATTAAATTTGATATGTTTGAGTTACGTAATTAGTTATTTTCAAATAAATGAGTTTGAACAGAAGTTGAAATTTGACGAAAAATTTAGAGTTGTTAAAGTTTTTAAAAAGCTCAAATTTTAACTAAGTTAAAGAGTTTGAGCAAAAAGACAAATTGAAATTAAAAATGGTTAGAGTTTAAAATGTTACTCTTTTAATTACTCTTTGATTGAGTTTAAAAAGAAAAAGTTTATAGTATTTTATTAACTCAAATATTTTGGTGTTTTAATAGTCGAGTATGTGAATGTGAAATTTGGACAATATTTATTTTATTTAGTTTTAAGTAAATAATATAGATTATTTGATTTTAAAAGTTTGGTGTGTGAGAAATATTTAATTTTAGGAATTTTGTTGTGTGAGGATTAGTTTTATTGTGAACAAATTGTTATAAATATTCATGTTTATGTAGTTAGCTCCTTGAGTCTCGAAAAGGAATCGAGACCGTTGACACCGAGTTAGCATTGAGGAGAACTTTGATATATTAATGTTGTTGTGGTGATTTATGGTTGAAAATTTTGGAGATTGAATATGGGGGATTAATGTTTGAAAATTATAGTGACTCATGTTTTGTGAAATTGATGTGTTCATAATTAATATTATGAATTTTTGAGAAAAAATTTATGTGTGGATTGGTGGAAAGAGAATTTAATTCAATTTATGTGTGGATTGAATTTAGAAATGTGATTTATGTGTGTTTGTGGAAATTGAAATTGGTGTGAATAAATATGTTTGTGTATGCTCTGTGTTGTATTTGAAAAATCATTAGTGTTAAATGAGTATTAAAAATGGGGAATCTTTTAATAGTTGCATTTACTTAATGATTATGGTGAAAAGAGTTAGAGTATACTCATGCATTTCATAGTACATGGTGACCGCGATGGGGCCATGGTGATAGTGGTGATCATGATGGACCACGGGATGATGCCATGTGAATTGTTGGTTCATCTTATCCTTGTGGGGATTGTCGCGTCGTGCTGATCTGTGGGAGATTGCACTCTAGAATGTGATGCTGAACTGTGAGAGACTGCACGCTAGTAGATTGTGCTGGTCTGTGAGAGACTGCACGCTTGTAAATCGTGCTGATCCGTGAGAGATTGCACCTTGGTAATTAGTACTGGTCTGTGAGAGACTGTACAATTATGATTTACGCCCTTCGAGGAAGGTTTTGGTTCGAATTCGGGAAATTCAGGCATTTTGGCATATATGCATTGCATTAGGGTGTTTGGCATACGAGTCATGTATCTTATACTATGATGATTGTATATATGTATTCAGTTGTTGTTGTGATTTGTCGTAATTGCTTAGAGGTGTGAAGTTGGGTTGATTAAGTTTTGATGTACTTATGTGTTCATAATTGATAATATTAATGTTTGAACTGTTGATTGATTCAGAGCCATTTTAGAATTGAAAATCTGCATTTTCTCAATTGTATTCGGCTACGACAATGCAGTTTGTCAAAACTTTATTTTTCAACATTGTTTATGCATTTTTGGACATATGAAAACCCTTTCGAGGAGTATGCTAAGAGGAAAGGTTCTTTTGAGCATTTGAAAATATAAGAATTTTTCTATGTGATATTTGTTAATTTCGGTTGGCGACCTTCACAATTATTGTGGAAATCTGGGCTTTGCCCTCATATGAGAAACAGGATCATCATACCGGTTAGTACCCTGGAGATGGGAAAGTTGTTAGTCATACCTGACTAAAGCTGTGTTAGGAGGATCTTGCGGGGCGCGTGGAGATCATCCGGGTTGTGTAGTTTTTGTAGCATGATCAGATTAGGTGGTTGTATAAGGACTAGATGTCTTTCTTTTGTGATGTATTTATTTCATTTTGGAAGATTGAATCCATGCTTAAACTGTTTGATGTCTTTTCTTTTGATGGGTCCATGTCCACTTTTTGATGTGACGTGGGGAAAGTTAAAATTCTTAGGGCAATGCTTTTGTACAGGTCTGCCGAGAATACCCTAGGGGTATGAGCTATGATCGATAACCCTCATAGCCCCAGTGTATTTTGATATTTGAATACTTTGGATTTTTATTTCAAAAAAATTATTCCGCTGCTTGTAAATATTTGTTGACTTTGTCGTTATGTTACGACTTAAATATTTATCCAAAAGTATTTTCTTTGTTTTAAAAAAAATACACTCGCGCTGTTAAAAATCGGGGTGTTACATGGATAATATGAGTGCAAAATCTTGGACTGAAGAAGACCATGTTGTTAACCTTCAAAAGTTGTTTGAGCGACTAAGGAAGTTCAGACTCCGTTTAAACCCTGCTAAATGCACTTTTGGTGTAAGATCAGGCAAATTACTTGGGTTTATCGTTAGTAAAAAAGGGATAGAAGTGGACCCAGATAAAGTAAGAGCAATACAAGAAATGTCAGCTCCACGCACAAAAAAAGAAGTTTGTGGCTTTTTAGGTAGATTGAATTACATTGCGAGGTTTATATCGCATCTCACCGCTACATGCAAGCCAATTTTCAAATTGTTGCGCAAAGACCAAAATGTTGAATGGAATGAGAATTGTCAAAAAGCTTTTGAAAAGATTAAGCAATACTTACCAAAACCTCCCATCCTAGTGCCTCTTGTTCTTGGGAAGCCCCTTATTATGTACTTAACATTACTTGACGAGTCAATGGGTTGTGTACTAGGGCATGATGATGAATCTGGTAGGAAACAACATGTTATTTATTATTTGAGCAAAAAGTTCACTAGTTGTGAAACAAGATATTCACTGCTTGAACGAACATGTTGTGCATTGGCATGGGCTGCTTGTTGTTTGAGGCAATACATGTTATGTCACACGACTTGGATGGTGTCTAAAATTGACCCAATTAAGTACATCTTTGAGAAACCTGCTCTTACTCGAAGGATCTCCCATTGGCAAATGTTGTTATCAGAATATGATTTGGTATATGTTACACAAAAATCTATCAAAGGAAGCGCACTAGACGAGTATTTGGCCCAACAACCGATAGAAGATTATCAATCAATGCAGTGTGAATTCCCCAATGAAGGCATAATGAGTTTAATTGAAGTGACTGAATAATCTTATAAAGAAAAATGGATGTTGGTGTTTGATGGTGCCTCTAATGCGTTAGAACATGGAATTGGAGCTATTTTGATTTCTCTAGAGAACCAGTTCACTCCATTTACGGCTAGGTTGTGTTTTGATTGTACAAACAATATTGCAGAATATGAGGCATGTGTTATGGACATTGAAAACTATCAGATCAAATGTAAAATTTCTTGAGGTATATGGAGACTCCTTGTTGGTCATCCATCAAACAAAAGGAGAGTGGGAAACGCGAGATTCCAAATTGATTCTGTATCACACTCATATCAAAGAATTGACAAAACACTTTGAGAATATTACTTTTCACCATATCCCTCGGGAAGAAAACCAAATAGCTGACGCCTTGGCCACTTTTTCATCAATGTTCAAAATAAGCACTAATCAGGACACGCCAGTCATAAAAATTCAACATAGAGATAAACCTGCATATTACTTATCAATAGAAGAAAAGTCTGATGGCAAGTCATGGTTTTATGATATTAAATCATATGTTAAGAATAAGGAATATCCATTGGGTATTTCAGAAAACGACAAAAGGGTTTTAAGGAGATTGTCAATGAATTTCTTGTTAAATGGCGATGTTCTTTATAAGAGAAACCATGATATGATTCTCCTCAGATGAGTGGATAAAACATAAGCGGAGAAAATGGTCTAGGAGGTTCACGAAGGTTCTTTCGAAACTCATGCAAATAGGCACAAAATGGCAAGAAAAATCTTAAGGGTTGGCTACTATTGGTTGACCATAGAATTCGATTGCTTTAGTCATGTAAAAAAATGTCATAAATGTAAAATCTATGCTAATAAAATACATGTACCACCCACCTCTTTGAATGTTTTAACATCACCATGGCCATTTTCAATGTGGGGAATGGATGTTATTGGACTCATCGAGCCCAAGGCTTTAAATGGACATCAATTTATCTTAGTAGCTATTGATAATTTCACAAAATGGGTTGAAGTCGCTTCTTATGCCAATGTGACAAGAAGTGTGATTGTCAGATTCATCAAAAGAGAATTGATTTGTCGATATGGCTTGCTAAATAAGATAATCACTGACAACGTAACTAATCGGAACTACAAAATTATGAAAGAGTTAGGTGATTGTTTCAAAATTCAGCACCATAATTCTTCTCCGTATTGCCCGAAAATGAATGGGGCTGTAGAAGAGGCAAATAAGAATATCAATAAGATCATACAGAAGATGGTGGACACATATAAGGATTGATATGAAATAATTCGCTTTGCATAACATGACTATATAACCTATGTTCATACCTCAATAGGGGCAACTCCTTTCTCGTTGGTGTATGGAATGGAAGTGGTACTTCCCATCGAAGTTAAAATTCCCTTGATCAAAGTCCTGATGGAAACAAAACTAGAAAAGGCAGAGTGGGTTCAATCACGGTATGACCAATTGAATCTCATAGAAGAAAAAAGAATGATAGCTTTATGTCATTGTTAGCTATATCAGAAATGACTCAAAAAAGCCTACGAGAAAAAAACATGTCCTCGAGAGTTTCAAGAAGGAGACTTAGTGTTAAAGAAAATATTGCCCATAAAAAAAGGATTATCGGGGAAAGTGGACTCCGAACTACGAAGGACCATATATTATGAAAAAAGCTTTCTCTAAGGGAGCTCTGATACTCGCATAAATGGATGGAGATGAGCTTCCACTTCCAGTAAACTCATATGGATTCAAGAAATATTATTCTTAAAAAAAATAATAGTAAAAAAAAATAGAAAATTGGGCTCGCTAGGTTGAAAACCTGAAAAGGCGACCTAGACAAAAATTAGAGCATTTCAATAGATTGAAAACTTGGAAGAGTGGTCCATGCAAAAGTTAGGGATAACAAAAAGATCAAGCGTTTCAAGTTAGAGCAGTTATTATTCTTACAAGTTCTAAATTACAAGAATGACTAGTGTTTGTTATCTCTCCAACTAAAGCTAAACACACCCTCCACATTGTAATTCCTGTTTCATTTGTTTGGTTTCCAATGTAATGAATGTACATTTTTTGATATTGCCATTTGATGTTGTACGTTACACTATTTCTAAACTAATTCAATTGCATGGTTGATTGTTCTAGCATTTTGAAATGTTGTTTTATGATAATAATTGTTAGAATTTGAAAATGTGAAAAACAATATTCTAAATATTTTGACATTTGAAAAATAAATAAACAGGAACTCGATAGATTCTTATCTTGTATAGGTGCATATGAGAAAAATGAAGGATAATCATTTTGAACAATGGATTTTGTTTTACCTCAAAAAATGGGTCTCACGAGACATACTAGAATCATGATGAAAAAAATGGTTGTTATTCACCCATTTAATCTTGTAGATGTATAAAGTCGGATAAGGACCGGGGAACTAAAAAATAATAAAATAAATAAATAAACAAGAATTTATCTTCATTGCATACATCTTACATTTTTTTCAAATAGTCATACATGATCTATGCATCTTCACTCATATTTTACATATACTCAACAACTCCTTATATCATGCATAATGAATTAATCATGAAAATCTTATGTGTAGATTTTATTTATATTCAACAACTTTTGTGTCACATTATTCATTTTACGTTTGCATTGCAATTACCATATACATGTTTCCTTTTAAAAATAAAAATAAAACAAATTTATCTCCTTTTATTTGCCTTCTAAACTTTAAACTCATGTTTGATTGTAGTCATCATGTTATTTATATCGATCTAATAATCAATTTCAAAGACGGTCGTATTATTTATGTCATCACATTGTTTATGTCGATCAAAGCATTGGTAACCAACTCGAAGACGATTATTTTATCCGATCAACATTGATAACCAACCTGAAGACGATCATTTTATCTACGTCGATCAACACATTGGTAACCAACTTGAAGACGATCATTTTATCTACGTCGATCAACACATCGATAACAAACCCGAAGACGCATCGGTAACCAATCCGAAGACGATGAGACTTTTTATTTACGTCCCTCAACCTTTGGTCTTAGTTTTTTCTATATATTTTATTTATTTTTGCCAATCACCAACTTTATTTTACATTTTTTTCATCTTACAAATCATCAACTTTTTTTTTTATATGTCAAATTATTTTACTATTTCTCTTACATTTAAAATTAATTTACTTTCACAATTTGTACAAAATTTAAGTCCTTATATTTAATTATCTTTTTACTATATAAAATATAATTAAATAGGGACAAATGTAGAGTACTTCATTTTTGTCCAAATAATTTAAAATTATTTTAATAATAATAATAATAATATATTTAATAAATATTTTATAATATTATCAAAAAATTAAAAATCATTATTTTATATAAAATAATAAAGCAAACCAATAAAAAATTTGAGTTACAATAAAATAATTCGGTGTTTCTAATTTGGCATGCCAACACACCAATACCCAATACACCAATCCATTCCAAGCGCTTTGTCCTGCCAACACGCCAACTCAAATCCAACACGTCTTCGTCTTCCTAATTTTCACTCTTCCACTTTACATCCTTTTTTGCCTTGTACATCCTTTTGTCTGTTTGGATTTGCTAACATCTACTACAAACATTTTTTTATCTTGTTTGCATTCACAACATCCTACTACAAACCTATTGGAACTCAAATCTGAATTTTACAATAAACTCATATAAAATCTAGAACCTGATTTTATCTATTGAACAAAAAATTTATCTAATAAACACAAGGTTTCACTACTTTAATTTACTTGTAGTCTATAAATAGAGTTTGGAATTTTGAAAATAGGGAGAGAAAAAGCATTTCATATTTTGAAATAGAGAGGAGAGTTTCTTTTCGTTAAAAGAGAAATTTGTTAAAAAAAAAAACACTAAAACAAATATTTGAATTTTATTTATTTGAGCACAGAGGTATCCAAACAAATAAAGGAACAAACCGAAGAAGGATTAAGGTATTTTTGTTTTTCTTTCATTTTTATTTTTTAATCAGTATCCCGACGTAACATACAAATTATGAATGAAAAAATAAAAGTTATTGTTATAAATTTGATCGAGTATGTATAAAAAGGTTAGAAATGATAGGATTAAGAGTTACAACCTTGTCTTGGCCGCCATTGTTTTCTTTCTTTTGGATTTTCTTCAAACCTTGTTTTGGCCGTCATTGTTTTCTTTTCTTCAAGCGCCACTCATCTAGATTATGTCTAGGTCTTTTTTAAGTCAATGTTGTTTTACAAATTAGGGTTTTGAAGAGATTGGACCATGGGTATTTTACACAGCTACGTTTTTTTGTAGGTCCAACATTTTTTTAGTATGATCCTTTCCTTATATTTTAAAAATATATATATTTGAATATTTAATCAATTCCTAATATAAAAAATAATTATTATATTTTTTTTTATTAGATATGAAATATTTTTTGAGACATTAATATAAGTTGTACTTTTTTTTAGCTTTGAAATTTGAAATTTGATATTAACTTAGATGTGACATCTTATTTTTTACTCTTTGAGTTTTGAGACACGAGTTGTACAACTCGAGCGTCTTAAAACTCATATTTTTTATTGTACAACTCGATCGTCTTAAATAACAAGAATACAATTTATTTAAAAGCAATCAACACATCCACATTTTCTACCAAAAACTACGTAGCTTTGATTTCTCCATCGCATCGGGAGATACGTAGGAGCAAGATCACACTGTTGTCAAGCACACTAATAAAAACTTTCGTTTTTTCCACTCTTTTTTAACACTCTTTTATCTCAAAAAACACATTTATAAAAAATAATTTATATTCATATTTAATAATAAACAAAAATAAGTATATTTAAGTTGATATAATTTTGCACAATTAATTATAGGTAACTATATTTTAACGGATGTCGTAGAGTGCTAATACCTTCCCTACGCATAATCGACTCCTGAACTCAAAATCTGGTTTCAAAGACCATGTTTACATTTTTGTTCTATTTTTAAGGATTTTCCAATATTTTCCCTATTTAAAAATAAATTTTGGTGACGACTCCATTGATTTTGAAGAAAATTTAAAATTTTAGACCGCGATAAATGCCTAACCTAATTAATTGTCTATAATTATTTATTTATTTTTATTCATATGAGCCCCTTTTGTTTTTATTTGTTTTAATTATTTTGTTATCTATTTATTGTGAATATAATTGTAGTGATTCTTTTTTTTGGTGATTTTATATGTTTTTCTGATAATATATTAACTATATGTATTTCTGGTACTTTATTCTAATTGTGGTCATTCTTTTTTTCTATTTATTTATTTATTTATGGTAACTTACATGTATTTATGGTAATTTATTTTAATTATGGTGATTGTTTTATTTTATTTATTTCTCTACACATTATATTAACACGATTCACACACTTATGAGTGGGCTCTATATCCGGACTGAGTGCTATCTAAGATAAGTTAGAAATTGTGTAATGATAATCTTCTAGATGTACATCCTATTTGGTTTAAATGAAAGTCTCACATAGATGTTACATTTTCTATAATATTTCCATTTTAATAGTTTAACTATTATTTGGATTAATATTTTAGAATTGAGTTGTGTGCTCTAGGAACCAATTTAGAACTATAGAGTCACTCATGGTGGAGGTTCACGTTAAAGACCGTAGAACAATTAAATTAGAAAAGAATCATGTAGGCCCCATGCATATTTGAAAAAATTTACCCTATTTATATCACACATTTGCACTGCATAATCATGCATGTTTCATCATTTTATTTTTATTTTGTAACATGTTATTTTTTTTTAAAAAAATTATTGCATATTAGGAGATAGTAATTTTTTTAGTTTATTACATAATCATTGCATTCATTTGTTTTTACATTCTCATAACATTTTCCTTCAAAAAAAAAAAAAAGAGAATTATCTACCCTATACCATAGTCACCTTCTAGTACTCACGCATTCTTTTTCAATCTCCTAATTTATTTTTCTTGCATCATTTTATTTATCACGACTGCCATCGAAAAAAATCATTACTACATCATTTTTAGAATCATAAAATTTAAGGCTTATTGTGAATATCTTTAACTATAAGGAACATGGGATCAAATGGTGGCTCAAAAAAAATACTCTCTTAAGAAAGACATTGCCACTAAGAATTCTCAAACTAGATGTAAGCAATCTTAAAAATCTTGCTCGAAAATTGAAAAAGTGTGCAACGTGTGATCTTTACTGGGAAATTCAGGAGAATTCTCGATTTGCTTGAAGTTAATGTGCAAGTGGACTCCCTTACAGCCTTGGCCCAAATCTATGACCCTCCCTTCAGGTGTTTTACTTTTAGGGACTTTCAATTGGCCCCAACGTTGGAGGAGTTTGAACAAATATTGGGGCATCCAATAAAGGGGAGTGAACCTTACCAATATATGGAGCACTACCCCTCATTGAAAATGATTTCCAAAACATTTGATACTCTTATAAAAGAGATATAGGAAAATAGAATCAACAGAGACAATTTGATTGGATTCCCAATAAAATACCTTGAGGAGAAGGCAATAAATTTAGCGAGAGATGGAAAGTGTGACACTTTAATGGATGTACTCGCCTTAATTATATAAGAAATTGTTTTTTTCCCAAAGATTAAAGACTTTGTGGATTTTACGATAATAGATGTCTTAATGGCTCGTAAACATAGAAGGGAGAATCCAGTACCAGCAGTTCTAGTAGACATTTATTGCACTCTCGACCACTGTCATGAGAAAGAGAGATGCCTAATTCGTTGTTGCTCGTCGATACTCTACATGTGGTTCATGAAACATATTTTTCAAGCCGAACATCAGCCAAGAACCAAAAATAAAAAGGAATGGGCCACTACCCTAGCAAATCTCAACGAAAAAATGATCTAGTGGTACTCACAAAGTCAGAATATAAGTCAAGTGATTTGTAAATGCAGGAGCTTTACTGATGTCCCACTCATGGCAACCAAAGGGTGCATAAATTATAACCCCTACGTAGCACCAGTGATGGATATAACAAACTCTTTCATCATTCGGGGGCAAGATACTCATAACGTTGGACTACTAAGAAGAATACGTAGATCTTGGGAAGAATCCATCCAGAAAGGGCGGAAGTTAGTGCCTAGAAGCTATAGTGCAAGAGAGGAATATCGTATTGGGTGAAAAAGAGAGCGCAAGAGATCAAATTGCCTTTTCACGCTAAGACCCTTGACCTATAAGTAGTAACAATAGAGTCATTTTTCAGAACTAAAGATTTAGAGTCCTACTTAGTTCTAAAGGAACAACAAATTGAAAAATTACAACAAGAATTGGAAAAAGTTCACCAGGCCTATAGAGATTTGAAATATGAGAATGCCCAAAAATCTCCCGTCCTTGATAAAGTGCAAAAGAGGGCAAGGGAGGAATAATAAGGTAGAAAGAGAACTCGGATTTGTTTGCGAGGTGAGAATGAAGAGTTGAGGCTTAGACATCTAGAGAGGGACGATGTGGTGATTGAGGGACTCATACTTAAGGAGTTGCTAAAAAACTTTGGGGAGAAACACGAAATTGGCGTATGCAAGAAGCAAGTCTAAGACAATAGTTAGAGAAAGTAAATGCAGAATGTGAAAGTAAGATCATGGTAGACAAGCAGTGTCAAGAAAAGATCATCAAGGAATATCAAATTGGGCTCGTAAGAAAGGAAGACGAGGTGCATACGCAAAAAGACACAATTGAGAGACTCGTTCAAGAGGGAATGTTTTGGGCCGATCGTTTTTCCAAACTCATGTATTTGACCAATTCGGCTATCAGAGATATCCCACCATTATTGAGAGCTGCTGATGGGATGGTTATTCCTTTCTCTACTCCTCAAGATATCTTCATTTATATTAAACATTGTAAAAGTTTAATCGAGCAAATGAAAGAATTGATTGCTCACTAGGGTTTCAAAATTCTTTTTAGGTATTGCTTTCGTTTTGTTTACATGTATTTCAGTTTTTTTTTTTATGAATTAAATTTGGCCACACTCTTGATCTCATAGCGCTACCTCAGTTAAAATATTCACAAATAAGCGACAAATGGTTCTTCGACATCCATGCATATCTACTTTTTCACACATTGCATTGCATAATCATGCCATATTCCTTCACACACAAAAATAACACTACAAGCAAAAAGAAAAGGGTATCACAACACCCTTACTAGACATGTTCTCGAGTTAAAATCATGGATGAATTGGAGCATATAAAGACGGTCTAAACCAATGGAAAGACCCTATGGCTAAAAGATTGGAAATCTTACAAACCCCCCATACTTGAAATCATGGGGACCCTTCACGAAAAAATACATCACGAAGAAGTTCTACAAGAATCATGGGGACCCTTCACGAAATATGAGACATCAATGAATCGAAAGAAATTCTACAAGATGTCCACGATGGCTCTTAAGGAATCCATATGAGCAGACATATATACCATGTATAGAAAGATTCTTCGAGCCGACACCTTTCCTGTTCTCAATGTGGGGAATAGACGTTATCAGAATGATCAAACCTAAAACATCAAATGGACATTGCTTTATCTTGGTGGCGATGGATTACTTTACCAAATGGGTAGAGGTCGCTTCGTTCGCCAATATAGCCAAAAATGTGGTAGTCAAATTCATAAAAAAAGGGGTTAATATGTCGTTATGGCCTACCAAGAAAGATCATTATTGAAAATGATACAAACCTGAATAACAAAATAATTGATGAATCGTGTGTCACCTTCAAAATTCAACATCACAACTTGTCTCCGTACAAACCAAAAATGAATGAAGCATTTGAAGTAGCAAATAAAAACATCAACAAAAAAAAAATTGGTAACATATAAAGATTGACATGAGATGTTGTCGTTTGCACTGCAAGAGTATCGCACGTTGATTCAACTGGGGCAACCCCTTTTTCCCTAGTATATGGGATGGAGGTTGTGCTACCCATTGAAATAGAAATCCCCTCGCTAAGAGTATTGATGGAAGCCAAACTAGAGGAATCAGAATGGGTACAAACCCGTTTCAATCATTTGAATTTAATCGAAGAAAAAAGGTTGACGGTATAATGTCATGGGAACGTATAAGAAAAAATATTTCCTCAAGAATTTAAGGAAGAAGACTTGTGCTAAAAAAGATCATACCCATTTAAAAGGATTATCGTGAGAAATGGACCCCTAACTATGACGATCCACACATCATGAAGGAATCTTTCTCATGTGGGACTTTGATCCTCAGGAATATCGATAAAAAAGATTTACTCCTCCCGATAAACTCAGACGTCGTAAAAAAAAAAAAAATAAAATATCATACTTAAATAATGAATATCCACTAAGTTGAAAACCTGAAAGGGGCAACTTAGGCAAAAATTAGTGTACAAAAAGTAATAATGAATACCCACTAGGTTGAAACCCTGAAATGGACAACCTAGGCAAAAATTAGGGTACAAAAAGTAATAATGAACACCCACTAGGTTGAAAACCTAAAAGGCGACCTAGGCAAAAATTAGGGTACCAAAAAAAGAAAAATATATGTTGGGTTGAAAACCTAAAAGGGCAAACTCGGAGACAACAAACGATAAAAACAAAAACAAAGAATATATACTCAAAAGGACATGATCAACAATATCAATCAGACTATAACACGAGAATAAATGTTGTTTATAGTACAAAGCAACAACAACATGAGATCCAACTTAAGATCGCAAAAGATAGATCAAAGATATCAATTTCAAGAAAAGTGTATAAATGTTTTTCGCATTCATGATTTGAATGGTCATGTCCAATAAAAACAAACGATAAAAACAAAAACAAAGAATATATACTCAAAAGGACATGATCAACAATATCAATCAGACTATAACACGAGAATAAATGTTGTTTATAGTACAAAGCAACAACAACATGAGATAGATCAAAGATATCAATTTCAAGAAAAGTGTATAAATGTTTTTCGCATTCATGATTTGAATGGTCATGTCCAATAAAAATATTGATAAAAATCAACATATTCATGCATCCATTTCATTCATTCACTCACTCACTCATTCACTCATTTATTCATTCATTCACTTATTCACTCACTCACTCACTCACTCACTTTTTTTTTGTTATTCATTCAATGATATATGTTGACTTAATAGGATGGACCATAATTGTATGCATGATAATTTTATAGTAACTAAAAGATTTTATTTCTTTATTTTTATTTTACAGGTACTAAAATTAAGAGTTTAAAATTATATTTAACATATATATATATATATCACAAATAGTCTCATTTGGATTTCTATAATTGTAAATTTATTTATTTTTATGTTAATATTGAGATACACATTTGGAGCAGCGGAGCGACACAGGCATAGGCAGTCGCAGTGAATAGAGAAGCGATAAACGACCCTATAAGCAGAGGCGGTCGTGACGAGCAGAGGAGCGACGAACTCGCAATTTGGAAGCGGAGAGAGGCGACCGCGACTAAGCAAATGAGGGAGAGATAAACTCGTGAATCTGGAGGGAGAGAGGATGCCTAAGCAGATGAAGGAGCACTACAAGAAAAACTATTATTATCTACGACATATTTTATCTTTACCCACATAATGTCCGTAGGTAACGTAAAATTACGCATGAATTACCCACATACATGGGTTCATAGCTAAAACGCTCGTAGGAAAACACGTACCGACAGATAAGCAATGAGATACACTTACTTAAGGATTATCTGTAGGTAGTATGACTCACCGAGTCTCCGTGGATAAAATTACTCATAGATTTTTTGTGGGTAAAATAGTAAATAGTTACCCACGGAAAAGTCGCAAGTAACATTACTCATGGATCATCTGTGACAAATTTGATATTGATAATTATATCCATGACATGTTCGTGGGTAATTTTACACCATTTGAGAAAAAAGAAAGCTTAGGCAAGGAACAAATTATGGCCTATTTTCTTAGGCTTATGAAAAGTTGCTCTACACTTATTAGTGTTACTTTACAGTCTAATCACAAAGTGTGCCTATGCATGATTAAAAGATAGTATTAAAGTAACTAATAATTAATCAAAATTAAAAGCATGATCAACTTCTGTAGCCGTGGACTCATGTGATACTTAATTCATTGAGCACCAAAAATGATGGGAAAAAAAGTAACAGAATCAAACATATCGGCTTGCTTGCAATGCTTCGTCTTCACTACCAACTATTAGGGATATAATGGGACTTGTAACCGGAATTCCTGTTAGCAAATGAAAGTCTTTCACCCGGTGGTTCCAAACAGCCTTTCTATGCCATGTCTCATGTATTGCCACTTTAACAACAACTGCAAAATTGTATAATATGTTTAACAAACAAGTGATTCTCACAAGAGAGGGACTCAAACATTGAAAAAGAAATTATGGTACATTTTAAATCTCTGAACAAATATTTGAACAATGGTATTAACGAAATGCCGGTATTCACAAATAAGCATATAAATAAATATAGGCTTAATTGTAGTTTTGGTCCTGCTATTTTAGCTGAATCGCGAAAGTAATCCCCCCATTTCATTTCTCCCCAGTTTTGGTCCCCCAAACAGAATTTTAGTTCAAAACTTGGTGAAATTTCATTTTTTTATTTTTGCATTTATTTAAGTCACACAATGTCTCAAGATCTCATTTGCAATAATTGTACCTGAAATCTATTATCATAAATGATGTAGTACGGCTTTAAAAAAATGAAATTTCATCAAGTTTTGGACCAAAATTCTGTTTGGGGGATCAAAATTTGGGAGAAACAAAATGGGGGGACTACATTCGCGATTTAGCTAAAATAGGGGGACCAAAACTGCAATTAAGCCATAAATATATAATGTGGCTCATATGTGTAGCTCAGATAATAATACCATCAAGTAAATTTATTGCTTGAAACTACATTACAAACGTAGGAGTAGACAACATCAAATAAACCAAATATCATAAAGGTGTAAAGTTGGAGATCTTGAATAGTATTGAGCGTAAAGTTGTTTCGTATTGTGAGTTCACTACCTAACACGTTTTGGTTTTGGGATCAACATAAGTGACATAATTATGATTATATGCAGATGAAGTATCCACATGAAGAAAAGGTTTAAGAAATTCAACACCAATTAGGAAATAAAGATTAAGAGATAAAACAAGGCCACACAAAAAGAAAGGAAGAAAAATAATCAAGCTCTCAGTGGTTGTCATTATCACCAACTACAAAAACAAGTGCACAAAAATCAAAATACAAGAACAAATTTTGAAGCATACATTCATTCCAGTGGCATAAAATTTCACACATGTAAAAAATATATATGCAAGAAGTAGAAACAAAATAGAAGCACTTTTTCAATTTCAAAGGCAAAAAATACATAAGACTAATGGGAATGAAGAGCACTGGGGGAGAAATAGTTCAAGTTCAAGGAGGCCACATTGTTAGATCAACAGGTAAAAAAGATAGACAAAGTAAAGTCTACACCACAAAAGGACCTCGCGATCGACGAGTTAGATTATCAGCACACACAACAATTCAATTCTATGATGTTCAAGATCGTCTCGGCTACGACAAACCCAAATTGGAACTTAGAGTTTGAAACTGATGTTGGGGAAGGGCTTTGGAAGAGAAAGTCAAAATCAGGCCATAATGGTCAACTACCAACGTGAAAGGATTAAGATGAAAAGTCTATGCGGCTTCCCTATTAATTCAAAAATTAACTTAAACACCAAAGGCTAATTAAGAATAACTTAAAGTCATATTTGTCAAATTTTCATAATATTCATGTTCCCAAATATTTCAAATAGTTTGCCAAGATTTCAAAAATTAACTTAAAGACCAAAGCCTAATTAAAAATAAATGCAATTACCCCTTGATCAAAATTGAATTCAAAACATATGATACCTAAACCATTTTAATAAACGAAAGAATGAAATGAAACTATGCATAATAATAATAATAATAATGATAGAATAAAATTTTGTATATATCTATAACCAAATAAGAACAAGAATTTAACTATTTGTAAAAAAAAAAAACAAGAATTTAACTATACATTTAGGATAATAAACAAATAAAAGGGAGAAAAAGTACAAGGTTTGGATCATAAAGGCATACCTATTGAAGATCTTGATTAGAGGCACTATGGTGAACAAATGTTTGAATTGCCACAGGTCTTGAAGAGCACAAAATGTTTCTAATATAGTAAAGACAGCAAGAACAATGACTTGTAAGAAAGAAAGTGAATGATTTCAATGACAAATTAAATTAAGAACCAAACAACCAGGAACAGGAACAATCTGTAAGTGCTGATAACAAAGCTAATAACCCCAATATAGAGAATATAAGTCATATGACTTAACACTAAAGTCCAGAGTTCTAGTGTCTCACTACTTGTCCCCTTCAATACATAACATTCACTACAACACTATTAACTACAACATTATGTTAGAAAAACAAAGAATCAAAACTAAGGAATATGAATAATTTCGGATTTGAAGGAAAATGGTTAGGGTTTTAAATAAAAATTGGGGCTTTTTTAGATAATAGTACATAAAGTCTAAGCGCATATGACAAGAAAAGGAAATCTGATTTCAATAAGACTCGATTTCAGTGAGGGCAACAGCTAAAGTCACCAAATGGGATGACAGAGCGGGTAGCAGATGTTCGGGACGGGTACGTCTACTTCTTCAAACGCTACAAGACCACTGGAAGAGACCCGAGATCAGATGAAATTTCAGCATGGTAATAAAGGAAGATAACTTACCCTTGAGAGAGAGAGAGCAATCATCAAGGCGGCATCCAGAACGGTCTGAATCGACAGAGCGGGTTGCAATCTGGAGGAGGTTGGAAGAAGAAGAAGGGTTAGGGTTGTATAGGTTGCAATGTGAATGTGAGTTCTTTTGGTTTTGAGAATGAAGAGTTATTTTGGTTTTCACATAAACTTTTTTAAAAAAACTATACACAAAATTTTAAAAAAAAAATAGAAATTACCTACGGAGAAGTTATAGTAAAAATAACACGATAATTTTTTGCACAATTAAGTCAAAGTTGTATTTTTTTTCTTTACTCACAGAATTTTTAATTTTACTTACGTAATAATCTTGGAAATTAATTAAAACAAAACAATTTATTTTATAAAAAATACACACGTTTTTCCGTAGATAACAACTAATTGACTCATGGAATGAGATCCGTGAATAGTTTTCCGTAGGTATACAATTAATTTCTTGTAGTGGAGAGACGAACCTATGGATTTGGAGAGAGAGGAAGGCTGGAAAAGAGAGGAAGAAAAAGAAAATTGAATTAGATTTAAGATATTATTGTAATTTCTTATTTTTAATAAGGATATTTTGGTCATCTTACCTATAGATATTTTTTTTGGGTGGTTGCGACCCCTGTGTCTCTACAAAGCTCTGCCTCTGATGATAATCAAAAGAGTACAAACACAAATATTTTTAAACCACGCGTATGAAGACAATACTATAGTACGCTACTCAAATTCTATCTATTATCGTCCCTGTACATATAAAGAATATGATATATCTAATCAGAAAATCCATAGATTAAAATTAATGAGATTAAAACATTTGATAAACGTGACTTTGCAATATCATTCAAACATGATTTTCTTTATCATTCCAATACTATACGATCTAAATTCTAAATAAATTCTAAACTAGTATTTTGATCATCAACATGTATCTTTCCAAGACATCTACTCTCTTGGGATGAAGACCAAACGTCTTCAAAATAACCCTTTTCAAAAAAACATCAAACACCACAGTCCATCGATAATCACAATTTCAAACCTCTTATATCCCTTATAAATAATAAGCTCAGATATATTGAAAGAGATCCCTATGGAGCGAGAAATATTACTCCCCTGCAACTCTAAATATGAGAATCTAAAATCAATATCTCCACAATTGATTTAATTCATTTTAGTTTATTTTCAATTTGTTCCAATTTAAAAGTGATATTTTATCTGGTCCATTTTATTTATTTATTTATTTAATATTTGAAGTCAGAACTTGTAAAATAAAAGGTCGACTATGTCAAAGTGTAGTAACTATAGCCGTTAATTAAATCTCAAAATCTTTTTAAAAGATCCACTACTAACTTTTTTTATTAAAAATTTCTGATATATTATTTTTTAAGTTTTCAAATTGAAGGGTTCATGAATTTAATATTTTGTTAATTGAGAAATTAAACTTTAAATTATTATTGTTTTGGAAGAAAATCAAAATTTTACCTCACAAATTTTGATAAAAAAAATCAAATACTTTTTTTTACTGAAAAACTTTTAAAATTCGATTTCTTGAAAAAATTAAATAAATTTAAATAAATTTTTATAGAAAATATGAAAATGAATATTTTTTGTCAAAAATATTTTGAAAGTTTGTTTGAGATATAAATTTGAAAAAGTAGATCTATAAACATCCCTAACTCACAAAATTTTAAAGATTTTTTAATTTTAAATGTTTTTTTTTTGAAACATTTTTAATTATAATTTTTTTTTTATTCCTCCAATTTATGTGTTGAGACGAACAATTGACTACTTATAAAGTTGATACCTATAGATGTAGCTCACGTTTAATGAACATGGATGACTGCGGCAATAGAACGAAAAGATTAGAAGCAAATGCCAAAAATGCTGGAATCAAGGGGCTCGTGACTCATTAATCATTCTCTCTATATATAAAAAATTATGTATCACCGTTTGATTATTACTTTGATGTTGCATATTACTTATTTCAAAGTTTAAAAAAACACAACTAATGGTTATTTTGAGAATAATAATTTTAAAAGTATAAATTGCAAGATATTTTTTATTAAAAAAAATAATTTTTGACGTTAAAATTCGGAGTTGTTATAACTTTATGATCTAATATTTACTTAAATGTGTAGAGAATTCATGCAACAAAACAAAGTTAAAAGAATTAAACATGTGTCTAATTCTAAATCTAAAGATCTGCATCTAATAATGATGTCAATTAATATGAGTAAAGTATCGTATGATAAGAATATCATACCCACTTATGAAAGTATGAGTTCGAGCTCTTGAGTTAAATCACCAATAAAGAATTTGAATCAATTGACCCTACAATGACTTCTTGTAAAGTAAGGTCAGCCATCCAACTCTAGTGATAAACCGTTTACACCATCAAGGACTATCTCTCAACAACTATTTTCTCAAATTCTATAAAAAGAACTTCAATTCAAATATTGAAATACATTAATGGATATATTGTTAGTTTGATTAACATTTTTACCACAATAACATACGTACAAAAGTCCTAAAATGGCACTTCAAAGGAATGTCTATGAAAGAAGAAATATGACTTAGTAAATCCAAGATCATACGGAGAGAAAATAAAACAATTAAATTCAAATTGAATAAAATAAATTCAAGAAAAGTCGTTAAACAAAATGAGTGACTAAAAAATCATCTATGTCAGAGAGTTATTAAATCTTGTGGTAACTCATCCAAATAAGATAAAATTATATCATTTGTTATAGAACAATAAAATATGAATTGATATAAGATAAATTGTAATACCCTCTTGTATGAGAGTTAAGATTCTAAATGCCTTTGAATCACATCAGATGGAGTTCGTTGCTAGGACATAGTTCTTTGCAAAAAAAATTAGGACTGTTAATGGTACCAGTAAGCCATGACCTATATATATATATATATATATATATATATATATATATATATATATATATATATATATATTTCATTTACCTTTACATTTACAATTCTCATCCTCTTTACTAACTAAAATTTTTCATACTTGTAAAAACAAACTACAAATTCTCGTTTTATTTTCTAACCACTACACTTCTTAATCTCCATTTCTATCATTTATCTACAACCTCCTCCACTCAGTGTCAGAGCCGCTTCTACTGCTCTTGTTTGCTGTTGTCATTTTTGACAAAATTATTTCTACTTGTTACAACTGGTTAGTTATTAAAATTATTTTACTTTATTAATTATTAGCTATGCATTGTTAATTTAATTATTCATATAATATTATGCGTTAGTATAAAAAATATATCAATAAGTAGAGTTAATGTTGATAAAAAAGGATAAATTTTGTTAAATAACTTTAATTATTGATTAAAATATGCATGAAATATTGATAAAACAAAATTAGATGAATATGTGTTAGTATATATAGATTAGCTAGTTAAAAGGATATATACAAATAAGGTTAATGTTGTCTTTACACTGATAAAAATAATGTTGATAAATATATAATCTGTTCTAATTAACTCTAGTGTTAGCAATTATTATATTGTTACAAAATAAAGATTTTGTCGCTTTTTATTTATTGTGACTTTAGATATTTTTTGGGTATAGACTTTAAATATTTAAAAATTTTAACATTTTAAATATATGTGTATATTTTAAATATGTGTTAGTGAGTTAAAAACATGTGGTAGTAAACATTAGAAAAATATTATAGTGGAAAATATGTTAGCAAATTTTTAGTTAGTGCACGAAAAAATTGTTTTAGAATAATTTTTTATACATGTGAGAGTATGTGTAATCCGTATGATGACTTTGTAAATAATAAGGTTATATATTAAAAAATAAAATTATATCTAGATTTATTTTAGAACATTTATATTAGTGTTATTGACAACTAACTAGTTAATTAATGTTGTCGACAAATAATTATTTTATTATTTTGGGATCTATGAAGCGCAACCAAAAATAATAATTTATTAGTGCAAATTGTCGTGGCTTAAAATTTCGAGTTTTTCTCGAATTCAATGGAGTCGCCACCAAAATTTATTTTAAAATAGGAAAAATATTGGGAAACCCTTAAAAATATAAAAAATTTAAAAAATGGTATTTGATACCAAATTTTGAATTCTTGAGTCGATTATGCTTAGGGAAGGTATTAGCACCCTACGACATCCGCTAAAAAACGGTTATCTATAATTAATTGTGCAAAATTATATCAACTTAAATATACTTATTTTTGTTTATTATTAAATACGAATATAAATTATTTTTTATAAATGTGATTTTTGAGATATTTAAAAGAGTAAAAAAAAAGTTTTTATTATTGTGCTTGACAAAAATGTGATCTTGCTCCTACGTATCTCTCGGTGCGATGGAGAAATCAAAGCTACGTAGTTCTTGGTAGAAAATGTAGATGTGTTGATTGCTTTTAAATAAATTGTATTTTATTATTTAAAAAAAATTATATTTGACGAACATAAAAAAAACTTGTTTGATTTGAATAATTATTTTAATATATAAATTTTAAAATGATCGAATTGTGCAACTCGTGTCTCAAAATTCAAGGAGTAAAAAGATGTCACATCTAATTTAATCCTCTTAAGAATATTTTATTTTTTATTTTTAAATTGAGTTTCAAAACCAACAAATAGTTTAATTTGTGTTTTAACAACTCCAAGATTAAAATAAACACATATAATTAATTAAATTTAAAAAAAAATTGATTTTAGATCTATTTATTTATAAAAGTAAATTTTAGAGCTATCAGAATATATAATTTGTATTAAGTAATTCAGGGATTAAAATGTCATTTTTAATTAACTTTAAATAATTTTTATGATTTTTTAGTTTATTAATTTATTTGTGAAGATGAGATTTAGAACCATCAAGTTGTCACAATTTGTGTTCTAATAACTCAAAGATTAAAAAAGATGACACATCTAGTTAATTTTTTCATAAAATATTTGTTATTATTTTATCTTTATTTTCTTCTTCTTTTTTTTAAATTAAATATTTTCTTCTTCTTCATAAAAATAAATAAATTTAAAAATTAAATATAAGTTTAAATAATTCTACAAAATAAAATCAATAATAAACATAAAACATAAAATAGGAGCAAAAGAGATATATAAACTTGTAACTTAATCTATTAAATAAATAAAAAAACACAATTTAATAATGGGACAAAAAAATTGTTTACAAGTGCAAGCTTCTTTCTAAATATTTTTTAAATAAATAAATAGAAAAAAAATCATTTTAATATCAAATAGCACAAATCAAAAGAGAAAAAAAAAATAAAATCAGTTAACGCTAATCACTAATGAAATAAATGATGTTTATCGTTATTTAATTACATCTATAATTATTTATATTAAATCAATTTAATTATATTAAATAACCGTTATTATTAAATTAAATGATTATTATTTAAGTTAAATGAAATAAAGTATTAATTCAACATCACATGCACACATATTGCTCATTGTTGACTAACGTGATATCAGATGGAAAAAGAAGCAGGAATGGCAGGCGATCACTTGCAAAAACCAACACATTGATAATAGGTAATAATAGGTAGAGATAGCAAGACTGGCACTAGTAGTAAGAATATAAAGCAATATCTTTACATAATAATAATAATAAAATAAAACCAAAAGAAGTTATAGTCTTATAAGCCAAACCAAACCAGGGAAGCAATAAAACTAGGATTTCAGCCAAACCATCCAACGTTAAATAAATTAAAGTTTTCAATCTTCCAACAAATCAAACTCTACTTCCAAATTTAGTCATTAACATAGTGAGGTTTATATCTTTACATAATATGAAGTTTGAAAAAGCAAAACAAACTTAAAGAGAGTAAAAGGAAATACCTGCCTTTCTAGATATCTGCCGCAGTGAAGATGGAGGTGATGTTGTAGTGCGCGGCTGAACTTTCCAATGTAGGTGAAGATGGTGTGCGGTTGTCTCTTTGATTGGTGTTGTTAAAATGGGTTTGAATATCCTTTAGCTATGGATATGGGTTTGATGGATCTGAGTTTGCTGAATGGGTTCTATAGATTTGAGTTTGTTATAGGTAAGATCTGTTTCTCTAAGAACAACTCTATCTTCTACCTCTCTCTCATTTTCTGTTTTTTCAGAAAATTCCTCCTTTTTTCTTGATTTATTTCAAAAGCAAAGAAGATAAACCTTCTATTTCGAAATCTCACCTCCTCTCTATTTCAAAATTTAGAACTTGTGTTTAGTGTTTTTTTCTCTTCTCTAGATTTTAAAATTTTAAACTCTATTTATAGACTAAAAGTAAATTAAAGTGGTGAAGCCTTCTGTTTATTAGATAAATTTATGCTCAGTAGATAAAATCACCTTCTGGATTTTATATGTGTTTGTTGCAAGATTTAGATTTTGAGTATAGAAGTTATGAAAGAAGGTTATACAAGTAATGCCTTTATTAGTATGTCTGATATAAGATGAATCAAATAAACTAGTTTCTAATATGTTTGTACTTAGTATGCTGTTAATGAACATAATATAAAGCAAGGTTTTGTAACAAGATGCTGGGAATGCAAATAATATAAAAGAGGGTTTGCAATAGTTCTTGCACAAAGTCAAGCAGTTAAAAGAAAGGAAGATGAAAGTGAAGTTCTGTTGAGTGCTGGCAGGACAATGTGTGGAGGAATGGATTAATGTGTTGGCATGCCAAATCAGAAACTCTTTGAATTGTTTTTGAATTTTTTTTATTGTAATTCAAATTTTTCCTTGTTTTATGTAAAATAAAGATGTTTAGATTTTTTATAATAATTGTATAATATATTATTATTATTATTATTATTAAAATAACTTAAAATTATTTGGAAAAAAATTAGGTACTACAAAAATTAATAAATATGAACGTTGTTGAGCATGTAGAAGATAGACCAATATTATTTGGATCGAAGTTGGATTTACGATAGAACATTTCATGGAAAAACAAGACTTGAACCACATTTTGTGTAAGGAGTATCAGGATAAGCAATATGATAAGATATTTATAAATATGAAAGAGATGTAGATGTCTCTGTCTTAAATGTGAGTTTATAAGTATTAAGAGTTATGAGGAAGTCCACAAACATTTAGAGAGAGTTGATTTTATGGTGAATTATTGAGTTTGGTATTAATCATGGTAAAAATTTGTCGAATATTAATTCTAACACGTTATATGCTAATACCAACATCGTTTGAAGTAGTGGAGCATGTCCGATAGTTGACTATGGTCATGAATAGTTTGAGCTGATTGGTGATATGGTTGGTGATGCTCTTGGATCGATGAACATGTCTAACAATGAATCTCAATACGACGAGGAAATACTTCCGAAAGAAAAAGAATTGTTTGAACCATTGTTTGAAGAAATAAATAATCATTGTTTGAAGAGTCGTCAGACTCTAAATTATCTTTATGTGTGAGACTTTTAGTTGCCAAGTCAAAATGGCATCTTCTCGATCAGTGCTAAATTAAACCATTGTTTGAAAGTCGTCTAAGTCTAAATTATCTTTGTGTGTGAGATTTTTAGTTGTCAAGTCAAAATGGCATGTTCTCGTTCAATGGTTGGAGTTCTTTTTGAAAATGATGTTGGATGTGACTTAATAAGGTTTTCTAATCGTAAGTTAAAGTGAAATCAAGTTAAATCAAAGTTTTACTTGCCAAGAATTCTAAAATTGTAGAGAAAGTTTGCATCAATGCAAACTGTTGTGCAAATGACGTGGCATTATACCAATATATCATATTCGGTCATATTGCAATATTATTTTGATGGTGTGGCATGAGAACACTTTGATCAGATGCACTCGAATTATTTTCTCTCAAAGTGTTGTGAAAACGTGTGTGAAAATAATTGTTTCAAGTGTGTCAAAAGTTATTCAAAGGTATTTCTGAGTTATGTCAAAGTTGTATCAAAGTTATGAGAAAAAGTGATTTGAGTTAGCTTATATATGTTTAAGAAAAACAACAGTAAAATCGATTCCTCAATCGATTTTATAAAGGTTTAAAACAGCACAATCGATTTCCCAATCGATTATCGTGTTTCTTGTTTTTCTTGGTTCTTGAAAATATATGAATGAATCGAATTTCCAATCGATTCTTTTAATGCTTAAATCAGAAACAGAAGCATGTTCATATCAGAATCGATTGAGTAATCGATTATAGGTGTTTTGTTCAAACAACGAGATCAAAACAATCGATTACACAGTTGACTCACATTTACTCATAATCGATTTGGCAATTGGCTAATGTAACACAAAACTTTAATCGAATCGATTTGCCACAGTGACTCAAACATTTTGCTTCAATCCATTCGTCAACCGATTGTACTAGTCTCAGTGATTCAGATGTTTTACTTCAATCGATTTGCCAATCGATTTGGCTAGTTACAGTGGCTCAGCCATTTAGTTGAAAATCAATGTGCCAATCGACTATAGACTTGTTTCTGATATATGATTAAGCATTTCATTTTCTCAATCGATTACCTAATTGATTGATATATATTTTGCAAGTTAAGAAACAAATTTTAATTGATGTCTCAATCGATTTGATCTATCACAGAGGCTCAGTCTGATAAAAAAACTTTTTCACAATCGATTTGGCAATCGATTGTTTCAATGAGTGGTTGTCCCTGTGACTTAACAACTCGATTTCTCAATTAATGTCCCAATAAATTGTTCAATCGATTGGTTGGTTACAGAGGCCAAGTCTAATGAAAAAGAGTTTTCTGAATCGATTTGTCAATCGATTTGCAAAGAATTAGCTTGGCTCTGTAAGTAACAAAATCGATTTTCCAATTGACGTGCTAATCGATTGATTTTAACCCAGAGTTGAGGTTTCACTAAAAACCTTTAAGTAATCAATTTCCCAATCGATATACTTAGTGAAAACACTAATTTTGAGTTAGGTAATCGATTGTACAATGGGTTTAGCAATTGACTTGCTAATCGATTTGTTTACTTGTTAATTTTAAGATTTCGTTTTAAAATTTGGCAAATACTTATGCATGAAATCACATGGATGAGTCTACTTAGTAACTACTATAACAACTAGTGACACTAGGTAGAATTGCATCTTTCTCCAGCTCATTCTCTACTTTTTGCTTGATTCCTTGTGTTCCAAGCTTGTGTCCAAGTGTATAGTGTTTACTTGATTTTCCTGAAATGTAACTCGGTTCAAACTGTTAGTTTTATTAAATGATGCATGAGCATTGTATGTTTGTTAATTATGTCAAAATCATGATCAGGGAGACTTATGTCTAACAATCTCCCCCTTTTTGATTAAATGACAAACATACAATATACAATTTCAACTTGAGTTTTACATTTCAAGATTCAACATTATAATCACAAAAATTTGAAAGCTCCCCCTGAAATTTAGCATGCATGATTATCATCAAAGTACTATAATCAATTTCAGAGTATCAGAGCTTCTTGAAAATTATCGCTTTAGAGATTGCAGTATCAGAGCTATATATAAAAAAACTATAGCAACAACAGATTTTGTTACAATGTACAGTATCAGAGTTATTTCAACCAGAGCAATCAGAGTTAACTATATCATATGCTATAGTATCCTAGTTATCACAAGATTTAACAGATTGGCAGCGGTATCAACACATGATTAGTAATGGTTTTAGCACATGCAGGTCAATTTAGTAGCACATTAGCACATTGTATCAGAACTGGTATCAGAATAGAAATAACTGGTATCAGAACAAATAGCATATAGCAACTGGTATCAGAATAGAAATTAGAACTTGCACATGGTATCAGAACAAAAATCTGTGGTATTTGAACAGAAATCAAAATTAATCAAAATTTGTAGCACATGGTGTCTGAGCTGTAACACATGTAATCTGAGCAGGACAGGAAACGCAAGTTTAAATTTGTAACATTTTTCTCCCCCTTTGTCATTGAATTCAAAAAGGTATAAAATAGGAGAGAATAGTTAAAAATATACTTCAATTAAAACATAATATTACAAGCAATATCAGAACAATACAAAACAACAAAGAAACTAAATTCCTAAACACTTAAACTCGGGCTGTTCCTCATTATTATCTATGGGAGAGATAGAGACTGCTATATTATCCTCAACAGGTGTCTCCTCACCATGAGGTTCATCGCTATCTAAGTTGATTGGATTTAGCTCTTCTGTTGCTTGTCGGCCTATATCAGCAACATCTTCAAATGACAGCTTAAGGCCTAGGTGTTCCTGTATTATGTCCACATCCTGAACAATAATGTTCAGAGTAGCTTGAAGCTTGCTCAGAGCGGTTTCCATTCTTTCATTGAAGGCGTCCATTTTAGCATTGTGAGCTACCAGAGTTTCCATAAACTCCAGCAGCTTAGCTAAAATACCAGAGTGGGCTTCAACTGGCTCAGCTTGCTCCACATTTGGTTGAGATTGTTCAGCATTGGGTTGAGGTCTTGTCCAAATGTCGTTCACCCTTTTCAATTGCATTTGGTTGACAATAGATTCTCCAAATTTGAGGGTGGTTTTGGAAGATTCTTCATTGTCAGTGGACACTTTAAAATGTCTCAGAATCTTCGTGATCAGCTGTGGGTAGGGAAACACCTACTTGCCCTGTGCTGCTTCCATCATATACTTCAGCATGATCAATGCCCAGCTTATCTTGAGCTCTTTGCATAGACCCCACAACAGAATGATGTCCAACTTTTGGACGATGGCGTGGTTGCCGGATCGTGGTACGAGCATCCAGGTTAGAGCGTACATAAGCATCCGTTGTTGGACCTTCATTTGACCTATAGGAAGTGAAATTGTTTCCACAAATCCTTCAATCATCAGGTACTGCACAATAGTGTGCCTATCCACAGATGCTTCCTAGCCTTCATCAGCAGAATCGGCTTCAGAACTTCCATCAATTGATTTGCCATGAAAGGGCAGTCCAAATAGGCTTGAGAAATCGTCAAATGTCATTGAGATTCTCTTGCCTTTGACTGTAGCCTTGAATCCAGTATCAGTGAGTTGGGAAGTTGAGTAGAAGGCTCGAATCAGCCTTGTGTCGATGGAGCAGGAAAGAAATTCTTCCAAACAATGAAACCTCAAATGATTTTGAAATGAAAAACCATCTGAATCAAAATAAGTAAAATCCATGGTTCGTGCCTCATGGATTTTTCGTTTTAGGAAGGCAGGTGGTAGATCAAAGTCTCCAGCTTGTTTATCTTTTACAGATGGAGCCTTCTTTGGAGGAGGAGAAGAAACAGTTTTCTTCTTTTCTGAGCTATATCCTTCATAGCATCAGCCAATAACTTCTCAGTTGGAGGTTCTGATCTCTTTTTGATCTTTCCTTGATCTGTGGCGATGGCATTTCCTTTGTCTTTAGCCAATATTTTATGAGTTGGGATTGAAACCTTTTTAGAAGTGGGTGGTGGTGAAGGGGTTCTCCCACTAGATGAAGATGATGGGGAAGGTGATTTGTATGAAGTTTGTTTGACACGAGCCATTGTAAGATTTATGAGATTTTGTGAGTGCAATGTATCAGAGAGAGTTTAGAAGGAAGAGAGATGTGAGAAACAGCAGAGTGTTTTGAGAAATTTGCAGAAAAACTAAGGTGAAATCAATTTAGGGCTTGAGAGATATGTTCAGAATCGATTAGTGAACTGTTCCTTTTTAAACCTGAGCACACGTAAATCGATTGGGTTACCGTTGCTGGGGAAGTGAAATCGATTTAGTCATCATTGCCTTCTATCGGCTAGTAAAAAATTTGCAACGTTCATATTTTTAATCGATTCCTAAATCAATTGTTTTAATTACTAAATCGATGTCCCAAATCGATTAGCATAACAGTTCAGAAAAAGCTAATCTCAGCAGCGATTTCGAAATCGATTCATTTAAGTGTAGGTTTAAAAAAATTGTTCCAATCGATTCCCAAATCGACGCTCGGGCTAGAGTTTTGCAAAGTTTCTCCCATTTGAAGTCTGGGGAAAAATGAATCGATTATTCAATCGATTCTTTAAACTGTTATCCAAGACATCAATCGATTTAGCATTCGATTGATTTGATGACTACTTCAGTAAAAATAGATGTCTGCATGTACAAATCGATTATGCAATCGATGCTCGAATTTCTAAATTTGATAATTCAGACACTGTATTTCATAAATCGATTGTGCAATCAATTTCATAAAGCTAATTTGCTGTCTAGTCATAGGATAATCGATGTTGCAATCGATTAGTTTCTCACAGGAATCAGATTTCATCATGATCTATGATTCCTAGTCTCGTTCTAATAAGGGAAAAGCTATCCTTGGGTAAAGCTTTGGTGAAAATGTCAGCTAACTGATCAGCTGTGTTGACATATTCAAGCTTTATGTTCCCATTTTGATATTGATCTCTTATAAAGTGGTGCCTTATCTCTATGTGTTTGGTTCTAGAATGCATCACAAGGTTTTTGGTGATGCTAATTGCACTTGTGTTATCACACATGATAGGCATAATTCCTAGATTAACACCAAAATCACAGAGATGTTGCTTCATCCAGAGAATTTGAGCGCAACAGCTTCCAGCTGCAATGTACTCAGCTTCAACTGTGGACAATACAATGCTAGTTTGTTTCTTGCTATGCCAAGAAACTAGGGAGTTTCCTAATAAGTGACAAGTACCTGAGGTACTTTTCCTATCTAGTTTACATCCAGCAAATTCAGAATCTGAGTAACCAACTAGAGTGCAAGTAGATCCCTTAGGATACCATAAGCCTAGATTTTTGGTTCCTATAAGATATCTAAAGATCCTTTTGACTGTACTTAGATGTGACTCCTTTGGGTTTGCTTGGTATCTAGCACACATGCATACACTAAATATTATATGAGGCCTACTAGCTGTAAGGTATAGCAGAGATCCTATCATTCCCCTAAACAATGCTGCATCTACTGGTTTTCCCTTCTCATCTCTATCTAAATGGCAAGTTTGGCTCATAGGTGTATCAATGGATTTAAACGTATCAAAACCAAATTTCTTTAATAAATCATTGCAGTATTTGGTTTGGCTTAGGAAGATGCCATTCTTGCTTTGGTTGATTTGAAATCCCAAGAAGAAAGATAGCTCTCCCATCATTGACATTTCAAATCTAGCTTGCATCATGTTTTCAAAATCTTTGCACAACTTATTATTTGTGGATCCAAATATTATGTCATCAACATATACTTGGACCAGCAAGATGTCTTTTCCATCCTTTTTAATAAAAAGTGTCTTGTCCACATTTCCTCTTAAAAAGTTTTGTTCAATGAGGAAATTGCTTAATTTCTCATACCAAGCTCTTGGAGCTTGTTTCAACCCATAGAGGGCTTTTGTTAGCTTATAGACATGATTTGGAAAATCAGGATTTTCAAATCCTGGTGTTTGGCTAACAAAAACTTCCTCTTGGATAACAAAAACTTTTCACATCCATTTGATAAAGTTTAAAGTCCATTATACAAGCATAAGCCAACAGGATTCTAATAGCTTCTAGTCTAGCTACAGGGGCATAGGTTTCATCATAATCTCTTCCCTCTTCTTGATTATAACCTTTGGCAACTAGTCTAGCTTTGTTCCTAGTTATGACTCCATTTTCATCCATCTTATTCCTAAACACCCATCTGGTTCCTATGATGTGTTTATCTACTGGTTTGGGAACAAAGATCCACACCTTGTTTCTCTCAAACTGGTTAAGCTCCTCTTGCATGGCAATAATCCAGTCATTGTCCATGAGAGCTTCTTTAATGTTTTTGGGTTCTACCTGAGAAACAAAGGCTATGAAATTGCAGAAATGTCTAAGGTTCTTCCTAGTTGCAACTCCTTTAGAGATATCCCTTATTATGTTATCAATGGGGTGGTTTTTGTTAAACTTCCACTTCTTAGGTAAGTCATCTAACCTAATAGGTTCTACACAGTCAATGTTTGTTGGAGGTGCTGTTTCAGTAGGTTCTAATGGTTCAGATTCTACAACTTCATCCAAAGAAGCATCAACTATAAGAGGAGTGTTGTTCAAGTTTTCAGCAAATAGTTCATCAAATTTTACATGAACTGACTCCTCTATGGTTTTTGTTCTTTTGTTGTAGATTCTATAGGCCTTACTAGTTTGTGAGTAACCTAGAAAAATACCTTCATCTGCCTTAGGGTCAAATTTTCCTAGATGTTCTTTGCCATTGTTTAACACAAAGAATTTGCATCCAAAGACTCTAAAGTAAGAGACATTTGGTTTTTTACCCTTGTACAACTCATAGGGAGTTTTTCTAAGTAGGGGCCTAATCAGAACTCTATTAACTACATGTGTGGCAGTGTTAATGGCATCAGCCTAGAAATACATAGTAAGGTTTGAGTCTTTAATCATAGTTGTAGCTAACTCTTCTAAAGACCTATTTTTCCTTTCTACAACTCCATTTTGATGAGGAGTTTTAGGGGCTGAGTATAAATGTTGAATGCCATTTTATTCACAGTAGGTATTAAAGGAATCATTTTGGAATTCACCTCCATGATCACTTTTGATGGAGATAATTTTCTGGTTATTCTCATTTTGTACTAAAGTAGCAAATGTTTTGAAAAATGGAGAATGCCCCACTCTTGTAAGTCAGAAAAAAAGTCCAAGTATACCTAGAGTAATCATCTACCAACATATACCCATACAGGTTTCCTCCAAAGCTTTTCACTTGGGATGGACCAAACAGGTCCATATGTATCAATTGCAAAACCCTATTGGTTTTGACCACATCTATTGGGGGAAAAGAAGACGTAACTAGCTTACTTTTATCATAGGAATCACATAACCTATCCTTAGTGAACTTTCTGTTTGGGAGTCCTATAACTAACTGTTTACTAACTAGTTTGTTGAGCTGATCTATATGGATATGAGCTACTCTCTTATGCCATAACCAGTTTTCATCATAATTGGACAACAAACAACAGATAGAACTAGCATACAAAGTATTAAAATCAAGCATATAAATGTTATTAATCATGTCACCTACTAACCTTATGTCCTTGTTTTCATTATGCTCAATTATACAAGACGTAGATGTAAAGTGTACCTGGAATCCCGTATCACATAGTTGGCTTATACTAATCAGATTGTGTTTTAGATCTCTTACATACAGAACGTCTTTAATCACCGTAGTCAATTCGTTCCCAATATCTCCAATGCTGAGTATCTTTCCTTTGTTATTATCACCGTATTTGAAAAATCCACCATCTTTTAAGGTTAGAGACAAGAACTTTGTCTTGTCTCCTGTCATATGCTTGGAGCATCCACTATAGGTGCCTATTGGATGTCAAGCATATCTGCAACAAAAATTAAAAGCTGGTTTTAGGTACCCAATTTAAATTGGGTCCTGGGGGGTTAGTTTCAAATGTTGGTGTCTTCACTTTCCAAATCTGTTTCCATCCTTTGTTGGTAAGTTTTCTTAGTTTACAATTAAAAATCATATGTCCCTTTTTACAGCAAAAGTGACATGACAGAGCAGAGGATGAAATCTGATTTGGTTTAGTAAAGATATCATGCATATGTCTAGATCTAACAAACTTCTGATTATGTTTAACATTCCTGGTATGCCTATATCCAATTCCATATTTATTGTGATTCTGTTTAACATATGTAAAGTGTACCTGGAATCCCTTATCACATAGTTGACTTATACTAATCAGATTGTGTTTTAGATCTCTTACATACAGAACGTCTTTATTCACCGTAGTCGATTCGTTCCCAATATCTCCAATGCCGAGTATCTTTCCTTTGTTATTATCACCGTATTTGACAAATCCACCATCTTTTAAGGTTAGAGACAAGAACTTTGTCTTGTCTCCTGTCATATGCTTGGAGCATCCACTATCTAGGTACCATAGGTGCCTATTGGATGTCAAGCATATCTGCAACAAAAATTAAAAGCTGGTTTTAGGTACCCAATTTAAATTGGGTCCTGGGGGGTTAGTTTCAAATGTTGGTGTCTTCACTTTCCAAATATGTTTTCATCCTTTGTTGGCAGGTTTTCTTAGTTTACAATTAAAAATCATATGTTCCTTTTTAAAGCAAAAGTGACATGACACAACAGAGGATGAAATCTGATTCGGTTTAGTAAAGATATCATGCATATGTCTAGATCTAACAAACTTCTGATTATGTTTAATATTCCTGGTATGCCTATATCCAATTCCATATTTATTATGATTCTGTTTAACATGCATATTTGGTTTATATCCAAGTTCAGATTTTTCAGTTAGATTTCTTTGATTTCCAAGAAGCATATCTAACTTGTTTTTACCACTGTTAAACTTTTCTATATCACAATGTAGTGCATGATTTTCCTTCTTCAGATTTTCGTTTATGTCTTTAAGAGACTCATGTTCCAGTTTAATTTCATCATAAAGCATGCATTTTTCTTCTAACAACTTCTTAGTACTAATTAACTGTTAAATTGTACTAACATACTCATCAAGAAGTTCATTAAACGCATCATGCAGTTCATCATATGAAGAATTAGAGTGAGAACTTACTTCATTTTCAGAGTTTGAATCTGTGTTAGCCATTAGACAAAGATTGGCTTCTTCTTCTTCTGAAGTTGCACTGGATTCATCATCGTTATCATTCCATGCAATGTAGGCTTTTCTGGTTTTTGGAGGTGATTGATTTCCTTTAGCCTTTGCAGTCTTATTTTTGTTTTGTAATTTGAAGCACTCTGATTTTGTAACACCCCGATTTTCAAAGCGAGGGTGTATTTTTTTTTTCAAAAAAAAATCATTTAACGAAGAAAATACATAAGGAAATACCTTTGGATAAATAATTAAGTCATAAAGCAACAAATTTTAAGTCAATATAATTTACAAGCAACAGAATAGTTTTTCGAAATATGAATCCAAAGTATTTACACATTAAAAAATGGTACATGGAACCCACCGAAAATCACATGTCATGTTGACAATATCAGTGTAGGTACAGTCTTCCAATTTAAAATATATACAATTCAAAAGAAAGACATTTGTTCCCTCCATGTCAACCTAATCTGATTATTCTACAAAACAAACTAAACACCCTGAGTGATCTCCACGCGCCCCATAAGATCCTCCTACCATAGCTCCAATCAAGCGTTCCCATCTACATTCCCATCCTTAGGGTACGAACTGGTAAAATTGTCCTGGCTCTCATCTAAGGGCAAAGCCCATATTTCCACAATAGTTGTAAAAGGTCACCGACCGAAATTAACAGTTAACACATAACATTTACGTTTTTAAATGCACAAAATATCCTTTCAACATAGCATGCACCTTAAAGGGGGTTTTCCATATGCTAAAAGTTCATATAATACATGCCAAATAAAATGAAATCAAAATAAAGTTCTCAATCCATCAAGTAATACATAAATGACCAAAACATTGATAAATCAATTGAGCAATCGATTATCTAACTCAAATTAAGAATTTCTACTAAGCCAATCGATTTCCAAATCGATTTCCTAAAGGTTTTTAGTGAAATTTGAATTCTGGGCTTAATTCAATCGATTGGGAAATCGATTAAATGAATAACTGAGCCCCTGTATTAAAGCCAATCGATTTTGTCAGTTTTGCTGAGTTCCTGTATGGCCAAATCGATTGTGTCAAATTGGCTGAGCTCCTGTAACTCATCAAATCGATTGGCAAATCGATTGTATGAATGGCTTTTCACCAAATCGATTTCCCTTAATGTTTTTCTAAAACTTCATAAACTAACTCACTCACATTCACACACAACTCCCAAACATAACACTTAGCATTTTCAACACAATCACCACAACATCAAGAGCTTCGAAATAGTTTTGAAATCCAACATGCTATCACACAATTCCCAAAACATAACTCTTAGTAAAATCAACACAATCACAATGACATCTCAAGTTCAAACACTCAATCATACACTTGAATCAAACACGACTCGTGTGTCAAGCACCCTAATGCAATGCGTATATGCCAAAATGCATGGACTCAGAATTCCAAACCAAAACCCTCCTCGAAGGACCGTAAATCATAATTGTACCGCCTATCGCAGGCCAAAGTACCAATTACCGAGGTGCCACCTATCACGGGTTAGCACGATTTATTAAAAAGCGTAAATCGTAAACGTACCACCTATCACAGGTCAGTACTGTTTACCGAGGTGCCACCCATCACGGGTCAGCACGATTTACTAAAAGAAAAAGCGTAAATCGTAAACGTACCGCCTATCACAAGCCAAAGTACTATTCACCGAGGTGCCACCTATCACGGGTCAGCACAATTTACCAAAAACATAAATCGTAAATGTACCACCTATCACGGGTCAGTACTGTTTACCGAGGTGCCATCTATCACGGGTCAGCACGATTTATCAAAATGAAATGCATGAGCATACACTGACTCTATCCACAACAATCGTTAAGCAAATGCAGATATTAAAAGATTCCCCATTTTTAATACTCATTTAACTTAAACGATTTTCACAACAATCATTAAGTAAATAGAGATATTAAAAGATTTCTTATTTTTAATACTCGTTTAACTCTAATGGTTTTCACGACAACATTAAGTAAACGCAAACATTAAGATATTCCCTATTCTTAATACTCGTTTAACTCTAATGGTTTTCAAATTCCACACAGAACATACTCAAACATATTCACAAATTCAATCCACCATTTGCACCAAAACACAACAATTCATTTCTCCACAAAATCCAACCATACACATATCATCACAACATACCACTCAAACACATCAAATTTCTTTTACTCAAAATCATACATAAATGAGTTAAATTCATTTTCCACGAAACATTCATCAATATCGCCAAAACCTAACTTTAAGATTTTACCCATAAAGCCTTAGCTTCATTTTCCTCCAAATCAACACTCTAACCCTAACAAAATTCTTTTCCACACAACCACAGATAAGTCCCTAAATGCAAACTAAAAAGTGGAAGGAGCCCTTACCTCCACGTTAGCTTTAACGTGCGATTACGGTACCGCGAGTAAATCCGGTAAAATCTCCGCTCGCAACGTCGCTTCCAAAGTTGGTTCCCTAGCACCGTAGCGTGGTAGTGAGCACGTTTCCCTTCTATCTCTTTGCGAAACGAAGCTTAGATCTAGATGAAACGGGGAGGTTTGTGTTTGACGGTTTTGAAATCTCTAACTCCGTTTTCGAATATGAGAAAGAGGAAGGAGCTGGAAATTTTTTCTTACTCACCCACAATTCCTTGGGTTTCTATTCTTGGACAAAAGGAAGCATTGAAAATGAAGATGGAAGAAATGGTGGGAAGTCACGCGAGGCAGAGGAAGAAGATGGATTTTGCTTTCTTTCTTTCCTTTCCTTTTCCTTTCTTCCCTTTTCCTCCCTTTATCTTTCCTTTCTTTCTATTTCCTTCCACCCAAATATATATATATATATATATATATATATATATATATATATATTAATCACTTTTAACAAATATCTCTAAATATCTAGATATTTATTAAAATTACCATTTCACATTAAATTCTTCGTAAAGGATTCACCACAATTAATTTAATTTATTTATTGACGAGTAAATTTAATCGGGGTATCAAAATATATTTTTGGGCATTTAAGCTCACAAAATATTAATAACTTGGCTAAAAGCCTCCGAGTTCAATACCCAAAATACACTAAAATACATAAAGTGTAATTTAAAATTATGAGTCTTACATTACTAGCCCCCTAAAATTAGTTTCGTCCTCGAAACTATGCGTCGATAAATAACTCTGGGTGTTGTTCTCTCATCTTGCCCTCCAGTTCCCAAGTCGCATCTCCAGTAATACGGTTCCAAATCACCTTGACCAACGAAACATCCTTGGTCCTCAATCGCTTAATCTTCCTATCGTCATTTCTCACAGGTGGTACTTCGAATGACAGGTTATCCTTCAGTTGAATCGTGTCTGGTTCAATTACATGAGATGGATCTGCAAGATATTTCCTCAACTGTGAAACATGAAACACGTCATGAATATTGGATAGTATCGGAGGTAATGCAATCTGATAAGCAACAGGTCCAATTCGTGCAGAAATATGATATGGTCCAATGAATTTCGGAGTCAACTTCTTGGATTTCAATGCTCTACCAACTCCAGTAGTAGGTGTGACCCTCAGAAATACATGGTCACCCTGTTCGAATTCTAAAAGTCTGTGACGCTGGTCCGCGTAACTTTTCTGACGATCTTGTGAAGTCTTCATTTTCTCCTTGATCTTCCTTACCTTAGCGGTAGTCTGTTGCACCATCTCTGGTCCGACAATAATATTTTCACTGTCCTTATACCAACACAAGGGCGTTTGACACTTGCGCCCATATAAAGCTTCATATGGTGCCATTCCAATACTTGCGCGGAAACTATTGTTGTAGGTGAACTCAATCAACGGAAGTACATCATCCCAACTTCCTCTATCATCTAATACACATGCTCTCAACAGATCTTCAAGGGACTGATTCGTCCTTTCAGTCTGTCCGTCTGTTTGTGGATGGTAAGTTGAACTCAATCGTAGTTTCATTCCCAACGCTTCGTGCAATGCTCCCCAAAAATGTGAGGTGAACTTCGGATCACGGTCTGATACAATACTCGATGGTACTCCGTGTAACCTCACAATTTCAGCAATGTAGATCTCTGTTAGCTGATCTACCTTATAGGTGGTCTTTATTGGCAAAAAGTGTGCGGATTTAGTCAGTCGATCCACTATTACCCATATAAAATCATTCTTTCTCCTTGTTTTAGGCAATCTAGTTATAAAATCCATGGAAATGTTGTCCCACTTCCATTCAGGTATATCTAAAGGATGCAATATCCAAGCAGGTCGCTGATGTTCCACCTTCGCTTTCTGAAAAGTTAGACAAGTTGATACATACTCCGCTACGTGTTTCTTCATCCTGGCCACCAATAATTCTGTCTCAAATCCTGATACATCTTTGTTGCTCCAGGATGAATACTCAACTTACTCTTACGAGCCTTTTCTAAAATTGTTTTTCTCATATATGTAATTTCTGGTACACAAATCCTACCATTATATCGCAAAATATTATCTGATCCAATCTTAAACTCAGTTGTCTTGCCTTGCACTATTAGGTTCCTCTTCTCTTGGATTAAGACGTCATCTTGAGAATTTGCAATGTCTTCAAGTAGTTCACTCGAAATCTTAATCATTCGGAACTTCAAAATTCCCGGTGCTAACTCTACGTTCAAGTGTAGGTCTCTAAAAGCTTCCCACAACTCTTGTTGTCTAACCATAATTGTAGAAGACACCGATCACTTCTTCTACTCAACGCATCAGCCACCACATTGGCCTTTGAGTTCATTTAATTCCAATGGTGACATTCGGTACGGCGCAATCGAAATTGGTCCCATCCCTGGGTGCAAATCAATGAAAAATTCCACTTCTCTTCCCAGTGGCAATCCTGGAATTTCCGTTGGAAATACATCCCGGTACTCATTGACAAGCATCACATCTTCTATGTTCACATTTATCTTTACCTCCACATTAGCCAGAGACAAAAACTCATGTGCCCCTTCACTTAGCGACACTTGGAGTTTGTTAGCGGTTAAATACTTAACAACTTCTGGTTCGGGGAAAAGAACCAATTTACGAGCATAATCCAAGATCACATAATGGTAAGACATCCAATCTATACCGAGAATGACCTCGAGTGATTGTAGAGGTAAATAAATCAAATTAACCAAGAAATCCCTATTATGAATAGTCATTTGACAATGTACACATGCAGAATTCACTATCAAAGTCTTAGCAGGTGTGGAGACAACCAAATCAAAAGGTAAAGCAGACACAGATAACTTCAAACGATTCACACAATCCATAGCAATGAAGGAATGGGTTGCCCCCGAATCAAAAAGTGCAGTTAGAGTGTTACCTGCAATCTCACAGTCACGTTGAATCAGATTGCCAGGTGGATTCCCATCTTCAGCACTCACACAATAAATGCGTCCTCTAGCAGTAGGACGAGTAGCCCTAGTTACATTCACAACTGGTTCTACCTTCGGAGCCGTGTAATCCTTTGCCATGTGTCCTGGCTTCTAACAATTGTAGCAGGTGAGAGTACTAGGGGTACAAGTGTTAGCATAATGTCCCTCTTCCTCACATCGGAAGCATCGAACCACTCGTCCCAGTTGTCTCCCAAAATTCTGGTTCCTTGGGCGATTTTGTCCACCGTTGTTATTTTGTGGTTGATTATAGGGTTTAGCAACTTGTTTCCCCTTGATGTTCTGATAATTCACCCGACTGGGCCCTCCTGCACTAAAATTCCCTCCTCAGCTAGCCCTTTTATTCTTCATATCCTCAACTTCCCTACATTTTTCCACGAGAACTTGGAAACGTTGAATTCCCAAGGGCAAGACTGAGTCTTGAATCTCACACTTTAGTTCGTCTTGGAAACGATGACACATGCATGGTTCATCAATCTCTTCACGGAAAAACCTGAAATGTTTTAATAGCGATTCAAACTTAGCAGCATATTCGCCCACAATCATGTTCCCCTGATGCAGTTTCAAGAAATCATCGCCTAGTTTAGTCCTGGTACTCATCGGGAAGTATTTGTCTAAAAACTTCCTTTTGAATGATTCCCAGTTCACCTCCTCGAGAGCTGATCTCATCAATAACCTTGCACTCCTTCACCAGTACTCAGCATCCCCTAATAGCATATAAGTGGCATAGTTGACCTTCACTGCCGCCTGACAGTTAATCATTTTGAAGATCTTCTCCACTTATTGGATCCACTGATCCACTTTCTCTAAATTTTCATCCCCCTTAAACTTGGGAGGATTGTAACGACGAAAGTCTTCTAATCCTCTTGACTCTGCAACACAGATCTCTCTTTCCCTCTTTTCGAGATCACGTTGAGTCTTGGCAGTAGTCTGTGCAGCAACAAAAGCAGCCATGTTATTCATGGGCTCCGCCATTCGATCATCCCTATTAGTATTGGCTCTTGGAGCGTCATCCCTTCTTGGCGGCATGGTTTTCCTATAAAACCATCATCAAGTAGAGTCTTATCACTACTTCAATTAATTCCAAACTAACTTCCGACCACATCAACTAATAATAATTACTTCGGACCTGACAACTCAAACCACCTAAACCGACGCATGATCAGATAACAACTCCCAACCTACAGGTTGACCTATAATCTATAACCAAAGGCTCCACAGCCCCCAAAGAAAACCAAACCAAAGCTCTGATACCATAATGTAACACCCCGATTTTCAATGCGAGGGTGTATTTTTTTTTTCAAAACAAAATCATTTAACGAAGAAAATACACAAGGAAATACCTTTGCATAAATAATTAAGTCATAACGCAACGACTTTTAAGTCATGATAACAATATCAGTGTAGGTACAGTCTTCCAATTTAAAATATACACAGTTCAAAAGAAAGACATTTGTTCCCTCTATGTCAACCTAATATGATCATTCTACAAAACCTTGAGTGATCTCCACGCGCCCCGTAAGATCCTCCTACCATAGCTCCAATCAAGCGTTCCCATCTACATTCCCATCCGTAGGGTACGAACCGGTAGGATTGTCCTGGCTCTCTTATGAGGGCAAAGCCCATATTTCCACAATAGTTGTAAAAGGTCACCAACCGAAATTAACAATTAACACATAACATTTACGTTTTTAAATGCACAAAATATCCTTTCAACTTAGCATGCACCTTAAAGGGGGTTTTCCATATGCTAAAAGTTCATATAATACATGCCAAATAAAATGAAATCAAAATAAAGTTCTCAATCCATCAAGTAATACATAACTGACCAAAACGTTGATAAATCAATTGAGCAATCGATTATCTAACTCAAATTAAGAATTTCTACTAAGCCAATCGATTTCCAAATCGATTTCCTAAAGGTTTTTAGTGAAATTTGAACTCTGGGCTAAATTCAATCGATTGGTAAATCGATTGAATGAATAACTGAGCCCCTGTATTAAAGCCAATCGATTTCCAAATCAATTTTGTCAGTTTTGCTGAGTTCCTGTATGGCTAAATCGATTTCCAAATCGATTTTGTCAAATTGGCTGAGCTCCTGTAACTCATCAAATCGATTGTATGAATGGCTTTTCACCAAATCGATTTCCCTTAATGTCTTTCTAAAACTTCATAAACTAACTCAATCACATTCACACACAACTCCAAAACATAACACTTAGCATTTTCAACACAATCACAATGACATCTCAAGTTCAAACACTCAATCATACACTTGAATCAAACACGACTCGTGTGTCAAGCACCCTAATGCAATGCGTATATGGAAAAATGCATGGACTTAGAATTCCAAACCAAAACCCTCTTCGAAGGGCCGTAAATCATAATTGTACCGCCTATCGCAGGCCAAAGTACTAATTACCGAGGTGCCACCTATCACGGGTCAGCACGATTTACCAAAAGAAAAAGCGTAAATCGTAAACGTACCGGCTATCACAGGCCAAAGTACTATTTACCGAGGTGCCAGCTATCACGGGTCAGCACAATTTACCAAAAACGTAAATCATAAACGTACCACCTATCACGGGTCAGTACTGTTTACCGAGGTGCCACCTATCACGGGTCAGCACGATTTACCAAAATGAAATGCATGAGCATACACTGATTCTATCCACATCAATCGTTTAGCAAATGCAGATATTAAAAGATTCCCCATTTTTAATACTCATTTAACTTAAACGATTTTCACAACAAACATTAAGTAAACAGAGATATTAAAAGATTCCTCATTTTTAATACTCAATTAACTCTAATGTTTTTCACGACAATATTAAGTAAACACAGACATTAAGAGATTCCCCATTCTTAATACTCGTTTAACTCAAATGGTTTTCAAATTCCACACAGGACATACTCAAACATATTCACAAATTCAATCCACCATTTGCACCAAAATACAACAATTCATTTCTCCACAAAATCCAACCATACACATATCATCACAACATACCACTCAAACACATCAAATTTATTTTACCCAAAATCATACATAAATGAGTTAAATTCATTTTCCACGAAACATTTATCAGTATCGCCAAAACCTAACTCTAAGATTTTACCCATAAAGCCTTAGATTCATTTTCCTCCAAATCAACACTCTAACCCTAACAAAATTCTTTTCCACACAACCACAGATAAGTCCCTAAATGCAAACTAAAAAGTGGAAGGAGCCCTTACCTCCACGTTAGCTTTTACGTGCGATTACGGTACCGCGAGTAAATCCGGTAAAATCTCCGCTCGCAACGTCGCTTCCAAAGTTGGTTCCCTAGCACCGTAGCATGGTAGTGAGCAACTTTCCCTTCTATCTCTCTGCGAAACAAAGCTTATATCTAGATGAAACGGGGAGGTTTGTGTTTGACAGTTTTGAAATCCCTAACTCTATTTTCGAATCTGAGAAAGAGGAAGGAGCTGGAAATTTGTTCTTACTCACCCACAATTCCTTGGGTTTCTATTCTTGAACAAAAGGAAGCAGCGAAAATGAAGATGGAAGAAATGGTGGGAAGTCACGCGAGGTCGAGGAAGAAGATGGATTTTTCTTTCTTTCCTTCCTTTCCTTTTCCTTTCTTCCTTTTTCCTCCCTTTATCTTTCCTTTCTTTCTATTTCCTTCCACCCAAATATATATATATATATATATATATATATATATATATATATATATATATATATTAATCACTTTTTACAAATATCTCCAAATATCTAGATATTTATTAAAATTACCATTTCACATTAAATTCTTCGTAAAGGATTCACAACAGTTAATTTAATTTATTTATCGATGAGTAAATTTAATCGGGGTATCAAAATATATTTTTGGGCATTTAAGCTCATAAAATATTAATAACTTGGCTAAAAGCCTCCGAGTTCAGTACCCAAAATACACTAAAATACATAAAGTGTAATTTAAAATTATGGGTCTTACAGATTTTATATGTCCAGTCTTCCCACACTCAAAGCATGTTATCTTGCTGTCATTTGTTTTTGAGTTTGAGGGTTTTCTGAACTTGTTATCCTTCTTTTTCAGAAATTTTGTTAATTTTCTGACCAGTAAACCAATTTCTGAATCTTCATCAATCTCACTATTTGACTCATCACTGCAGGTCTCTTGTTCAGTCTTAGTTTGATGTGCTTGGGCTTTCAAAGACAGCCCTTTTCTTTTTCTATCAGTCTGTTCAGCTTCACTCAGTCTATGCAATTCCATCTCATGCTCTCTTAGTTTTCCAAAGAGTGTTATGATTGACATGCTTCCAAGGTCTTTTGGTTCTGCTATGGCAGTGATCTTTGGTTGCCATTCTGTAGTCAAGCACCTCATCACCTTACTGATTTGCTGATCATTGTCAATCTCCTTACTAAGAGCATGTAGATTGTTGACTATGTGAGTAAATCTTGTCTGCATATCATTAATAGATTCCTCTTTCTTCATGTTGAACAATTCGTACTCATGCATCAGTGTATTGATTCTGGATCTCTTTACATCAGTTGTACCCTCATGAGTTTGTTGCAATGTGTCCCACATCTCCTTGGCAGATTTGCAGTTAGACGCCCTGAAAAATTCGCCAGCAGATAATGCAGATGTAATTATGTTTTTAGCCTTTGCATTGTATCCTACCTTTTTCTTGTCATCCTCAGACCAATCTGATCTGGGTTTTGGGATGAAAGAATTATCTGTGCCAGCTATTTTTGGCACATTGGGTCCATCTAGTACAGCTTCTAATACGTCTAAACTACATGCTTCTAAAAAGATCAACATACGTTCTTTCCAATACATGTAGGCAGCCCCATAAAATGCAGAGGGCCTGGCCAAAGATTCACCTTCTCCTAGAAATTCTACATAATTCATTTTCTTTTATGAGAGTTACTCTAAAAAACTCAGGCTCTTGATTCCAATTGTTGATTCAATTTTTCCTAAGTATTGAAATTAATATCGAAACCAACGTGATCAATATTATTCCAATTCAAGCGTGATAAATTCTAACCTTAACAAGATAGTCAATTAACAGGATTTATTCTGGACCAAAGATTACATGTAAAACCATACAAGTGTACACATACAATACTCATTCAAAATATCAAACAAGATAGAATTTTACTAACACATACATTTAGATAAAGCTTTCATGCAAAATTGAAATAAAGAGAAAGGGTTAAGAGAGATTGCACCAAGATTTATACTGGTTCAACTGTCAGTATGACATCCTACGTCCAGTCCCGAAATCGAACCGATTTTAGCCTTTTTCCAATAGAATTGTCTAGAGTGTATTTTACAGATTGTCCAGCTAACACACGGCTTATCTATCTAACTCTTCTCGTTTCTATTACACAGCCACCTTATCCTTCGAGTCAATCGCCAAACTCTCCCAAGATAACGATGAAACTTCTTCTTGATGAACACCCTCACCAACGAAGATAGCTACCAGTTTCTATATTGGGTTTTTACAGAATTTTCTTTACAGTTGTTGTTTACAGAAATGACAAAAGATCAAAAGATCATTCAGGAATGCGACTCAATCACACAATGACATTCACACTATAAGGATTTTCCAACGAATTATTTCCTCTCAAAGTGTTGTGAAAACGTGTGTGAAAATAATTGTTTCAAGTGTGTCAAAAGTTATTCAAAGGTATTTCAGAGTTATGTCAAAGTTGTATCAAAGTTATGAGAAAAAGTGATTTGAGTCAGCTTATATATGTTTAAGAAAAACAATAGTAAAATCGATTCCTCATTTGATTTTATAAAGGTTTAAAACAGCACAATCGATTTCCCAATCGATTATCGTGTTTCTTGTCTTTCTTGGTTCTTGAAAATATATGAATGAATCGATTTGCCAGTCGATTCTTTTAATGCTTAAATCAAAAATAGAAGCATGTTCATATTAGAACCGATTGAGTAATCGATTATAGGTGTTTTGTTCAAACAACGAGAACAAAACAATCGATTACGCAGTCGACTCACATTTACTCATAATCGATTTGGCAGTTGGTTGATGTAGCACAAAACTTTAATCTAATCGATTTGCCAATCGATTGAACTGATCACAGTGACTCAAACATTTTGCTTCAATCGATTCGTCAACCAATTGTACTAGTCTCAGTGATTCAGATATTTTACTTCAATCGATTTGCCAATCAATTTGGCTTGTTACAGTGGCTCAACCATTCAGTTGAAAATCAATGTACCAATCGACTATAGACATGTTTCTGATATATGATTAAGCATTTCATTTTCTCAATCGATTACCTAATTGATTGGTATATATCTTGCAAGTTAAGAAACAAATTTCAATTGATGTCTCAATCAATTTGATCTATCACAGAGGCTCAGTCTGTTAAAAAAAAAATTTCACAATCGATTTGGCAATCGATTGTTTCAATGAGTGGTTGTCTCTATGACTTAACAACTCGAATTCTCAATTGATGTCCCAATCGATTGTTCAATCGATTGGTTGGTTATAGAGGCCAAGTCTGATGAAAAAGAGTTTTTTGAATCGATTTGCAAAGAATTAGCTTGGCTCTGTAAGTAACAAAATCGATTTTCTAATTGACGTGCTAATCGATTGTCCAATCGATTGGTTTTAACCCAGAGTTAAGGTTTCACTCAAAACCTTTAAGTAATCAATTTCCCAATCGATGTACTTAGTGAAAACACTAATTCTGAGTTAGGCAATCGATTGTACAATGGGTTTAGCAATTGACATGCTAATCGATTTGTTTACTTGTTAATTTTAAGATTTCATTTTAAAATTTGGCAAATACTTAAGCATGAAATCACATGTCTACTTAGTAACTACTATAACCACTAGTGACACTAGGTAGAATTGCATCTTTCTCCAGCTCATTCTCTAGTTTTTGCTTGATTCCTTGTGTTCCAAGCTTGTGTCCAAGTGTATAGTGTTTACTTGATTTTCCTGAAATGTAACTCGGTTCAAACTGTTAGTTTTATCAAATGATGCATGAACATTGTATGTTTGTTAATTATGTCATAATCATGATCAGGGAGATTTATGTCTAACAACTAAAGCAATCGGACTCCATGGTCAACCAATAGTAGCCAGCCCTTAAGATTTTTCTTGCCATTGCGTGCCCATTTGCATGAGGTCCGAAAGAACCTTCGCGAACTTCTTGGATGATTTTCTCTGCTTCTGCTTTATCCACACATCTACGGAGAACCATGTCATGATTTATCTTATAAAGCACATCTCCATTTAAGAAGAAGTTCATTGACAATCTCCTTAAAACTCTTTTGTCGTTCTCTGAAATGCCTAATGGATATTCTTTATTCTTAACATATGATTTGATGTCATAAAACCATGGCTTGCCATCAAACTCTTCTTCTATTGATAAGCAATATGCAGGTTTATCTCGTTGTTGAATTTTTATGACCGGCACGTCCTGATTAGTGGTTATTTTGAACATCGACGACAAAGTGGCCAAGGCATCAACTAATTGGTTTTCTTCTCGAGGGATATGGTGAAAAGTAATCTTCTCAAAGTATTCTGTCAATTCTTTGATATGGGTGTGATACGGAATCAATTTGGAATCTCGCGTTTCCCATTCTTCTTTCGTTTGATGGATAACCAACAATGAGTCTCCATATACCTCAAGAAATTTTACATTTGATTCGATAGCTGCTTTAATGCCCATAACACATGCCTCATATTCTGCAATATTGTTTGTACAATCCAAACACAACCTAGCCGTAAATGGTTCTCAAGGGAAATCAAAATGGCTCCAATTCCATGCCCCAACGCATTAGAGGCACTATCAAACACCATCATCCAATTTTCTTTATCAGATGATTTGGTCTCTTCACCTAATGTCATTATGCCTTCATCAAGGAATTCACACTGCATTGATTGATAATCTTCTATCGGTTGTTGGGCCAAATACTTTGATAGGTTGCCTCGACATTATTCAATCCAAATGGCATCACTTTATAGCAGAAAGTCCTTTATTGTGTGATGAATGTAGTTTTCTCCATATCTTCGGGAGCCATCTTGATTTGATTGTACCCTGAGAAACCATCCATGAAGGAGAAAAGAGAGTATTGAGCAGTGCTATCCACTAGGACATCAATATGAGGTAGAGGAAAATCATCTTTAGGACTAGCTTTATTTAAATCCCGATAATCAACGCACATTCGAACCTTTCCATCTTTCTTTGGAACTGGTACAATATTAGCCACCCATTGAGGATATTTTGCTACTGCTAAGAAACCAGCATCAAATTGCTTCTTGACCTTTTCTCTAATTTTAAGTGACATATCAGGTCTCATCCTTCTCAACTTTTGTTTAATTGGAGCATATTCAGGCTTGAGTGGTAGCTTGTGTTCAACTATGTTAGTATCTAGCCCGGGCATATCCTGATATGACCATGTAAAGACATCCACATAATCAAATAAAAGCTTAACCAACTTTTCTCGTTCACTTTCTTTCATAGACATACCAATTTTAAATTCATTCTTATCATGTTCATTCCCTAAGTTGATCACCTCAACAGGTTCTTGATAAGGTTGGATTATCTTAGCTTCTTGTTCAATTAAGCTTTCTAGTTCTGGGGGAGGCTCACAGTCATCTTCATAATCCTCATCAGCGTGATTAATTAGACGTTCAAAATTACAAGAAAGGGTTCTAGTGCTGCCATTTTCAACATATTCATTTTCGACTCTGCATTGTTTAAATTAAGGGGGAAGGGGGAAAGAAAAGAAAAAAAATATGAATAAAGATTTCCAAAAAAAGAAAAGAGAAAGACAAAACCAGTTGGAGAATTCAAAAATGCATTTATTTATAATAAGTATGGAATTGAAATACATATGCCCTAGTTAATTATTCTTATAGCCTTGGCCATAGCAAAAGGAGTTAAAAAAATACATAATTACTTTGAACATGAATTAACAAACACGGGAAACTCGAGGATCTTCCAATTGTTGAGTCTGGTGTTTGGAGGACAAGGGTACGCTAGTTTGAGGGTGTCATCATCCCCAATGTGAGGTTGATTCCAATTCCCATTAGCATCGAAATTGGGTACTTGGGGTGCAATATATGGAGTATTTTCTGAGGGTAGAGTGTTTTGGGGTGGTAGATATCCCAAAGGAGATGGAACTTGTGATTGGTTTGGGTTTTGGGGGTTTAAGTGGTTTGGGTTGTGTTCCATGGGGATGACGACTAAAGGTGGAGTATAACCGGGTGGAAGACCGTATATAGGAAATTGCATAGTTGTTGTATGAGGTTGTTGGGTAGTCGGTGTAAAGCCTGGTGGATGAGAAGAAGTGGTTTGGTGTTCTTCATCTGCAGTCGGAGGATTCTCATCTATATTCCCCTTCCTTGACAAAGCTTGTATAGCTTCTAAGATTTGATCAACCTTGTGCTTTAATTGGTTGACATCCATTTCATCACCTCTTAATTTTGCTCAAGTTCTTCCATGATATTTGAGTTTGCACGAGTCCGATAAGGATGTCGGGGAAACAGCTTTATTGATTGTTTTTATGTGTTTTTTTTATATAAATGAATAAATAAAAATTATGAGTATGTATTAAACATGAATGGAATGAAAATGCAATTATTATCTTTTTCTACATTTGGATGTTGGGGAATCATAAGTCTTGCACGAATTATTAATGAAAGAAGAACATCGGAATCGATAAGCAAAACAACAAATCCTTCATTGATGAGAAAAAATACATTGCATTTAAATTAAAAAGCTACATCGACTATGGTATTTCAATCATCTTTTTCAAAAGGACAACCAATCTTCTCCTCCAATTCTTCTACTAAATGTTTTCAATATTTGACGAACTTGTAGACTTTGATTGGAGTGTTGAGTGGATGCATTATTGCATCAATCTCTCTTAGATGTTTTGGAATTTTTACGATTGCCTGATTAGCTAGCATTGCCAATTTCGAAAAGCAATCTTTCCAATGCTTGCCTTTATCTTCCAACTCTTTATAAATCTCTTGGTTCTTCAATTGCCCAAGCAACACCATGAAACGCTGCTCCCAATATATGGTTTCATCCTTCAAGTCATTATAGATCTTTTCTTGATAATCGATGTAATTCTTCAACTCACTAGAAGTTTCCATTTCTGTTTTTAGTGGTGTTTTGAGAGTAATTCTTCAATTTCTTCCTTCTGTTGCCTCTCATTCCTTATTTAACTCTCGTATTTAGCTACCATTTCTTTCAGTTGTTTCTTTAAATCTTCAAACTCTTTTATTTAGCTACCATTCCTTCTTCTTAGAGCTTGCTGATTTTGTCCACAACTGCTTCCACATATAGGCTTCTTCAATAGTTGCATTCTTTTCTTCCTTTCACACATCTAACTCTTCATTTTCCCCTCTTAAACAATTTTGTATGTCAAGTTTATTTTCTTTTTCAATTTTCAACCTCTTGTTACTACTTTCAATAAACTGACTTTTACATGTGTTTTCTGATCGTAAGTTCTCATTTTCTTTGGAGACTTTTTTCTAACAAAGTCAAGTTCAGAAATTTCCTGATCATTTGAGGGTGTACTGTGGAAAGGCAACTTGATTTCTTGGACTCTCTTCTTTATCCATTATTGATAAGGTTCTTTTGTGCTACAACTTCTACATCCGAGTATTTTTCCTTTTCTGATGATCAATTCCCAAGCTCGACTTATCCTTCTCAACATTGGTGGGTCTACTATACCCGTATTGTGCAAAACAAAAGCTTCCAATGACTTGTCATCTGGTTTATCCAACATGGGGTAGCCAAGTTGTCTTAGAGCTACCATTGGATTGTAATTAATACATCCTTTCGTTCCCATGAGAGGTACATTTGGAAAATCTCCGCATCGGCATATTACCTCTTCTACCCCTTGTTCTATATAGTACCATGAAATTGTATCTCCAGTAAGGCTAGCTATACTCTGAGCCCATTCACAATTACTCTTAACCCCAACATGATACCCTTTCTTGAACATTTGAGACACAAACCAATTATACAACACTGGAATACAATACAAAATTGTTCACCCCTTCTTCTCATGTCGCATGTGCAGAGAATAGTATACATCAGCTAAAATTGCGGGAATTGGGTTTTGTTTATGTTTGTTAAAAGCTAAGAATACATTTATGGTAGCAAAATCTACAAAGTTATCAAGGTTTGGGAATATAACAATACCGTAGATAATGAGGGCCAAAACATCTATAAAAGTACTTCATTCTTCTTTATAGGCTAAATCTTGGCACTTTTGCTCTAGATATTTTCTTGAAAACTCATGAATAGCCCATTTTTCCTCTTTTGTACTTGCCAACTCTCTTATGTCGATCTTCAACACTTCAGCAATTGTTTCCAACTTCGGTGGTTGCCTAGTATATCGATAAGCATTTCCTCTTTCTAGGGAGTAACCCAATATTCGTTCAAATTCCTCTAATGTTGGGGCCAACTGAAAATTTTGAATGGTGAAACATCTTAAGAGAGGATCCTAATATTGAGCCAATGTTGTGAGTGCACCTGTTTTCACATTTACTGCCAAGAGATTTAGGATCTTCCCATATTTGTGAAAGAAACTATCACGTTGTATAGTTTTCATTTGATTGTTGATGTCTCTTAAACTTTTCAAATCAGGTTGCTTGAACTTTAAAAGTAAGGTTTTCCTTTTTTCCGATCCCATTGTCCACTTAAATAACACGTGACTAAGATTTGTATGATTCCCCAAAAATCCTGAAAATTTATGCAAAATGCTATTATGTTTTATTTTTTCTTAGAAAAAGAGAGAGAAAAAAATGTCATGAGATATGAATGAAACTAGTATATATATAAACTCTTGAATATATGAGATAATTTTTGGTTTTTATCGGATATTCTTACAATGAAAGGGTCTATTGGCTTATGTAGTGAAATTCTCACAAGGGAGGCTCTATGGTTCTAAACACGGTTCCTAGAGCCAATAATCCTATTTTGGAAAATTTTCAACAACAATAGGTAAACTATTTGGAGTGACAATAACCTCAACAGGATCAAACTCTAGGTGAGATCATCATGCTAACCAAACAGGATGAACATCCAGAAGGCTACCACTACGCAATCTCAAATCTAAACTTAAGTCTTGTTCAAACCCGCGTTTAAGGTTTCACTCATAAGTGTGTGTCTTAATAAAAGTGTAGGCTTAAGCATAATTCAATAAATCCATAATACAAACAAAACATATATACATGTATAAAATAAATAGATAAATAAAATAAAATAAAAATGATCTACTAGCTTAAAAAAAAATTATAATGTCAACTAATACTTATTAAAAACATAATAATAACATAAAGAAAATGAAAATAAAAAAAACAAACAAATATAGACAAAGTTTTTTTAAAAAAAAAATAAAAAATAAAAAAAATTATGCACAATTAATTTGTTAGGCTTGACTCTCTAAATGTCCCCAGCAGAGTCGCCAGCTGTCGCGGCCTAAAATTTCGAGTTTTTCTCGAATTCAATGGAGTCGCCACCGAAATTTATTTTAAAATAGGGAAAATATTGGGAAACCCTTAAAAATATAAAAAATGGTCTTTGATACCAAATTTTGAATTCGGGAGTCGATTATGTGTAGAGAAGGTAATAGCACCCTACGACATCCGCTAAAAAACGGTTGCCTATAATTAATTGTGCAAAATTATATCAACTTAAATATACTTATTTTTGTTTATTATTAAATACGAATATAAATTATTTTTTATAAATGTGATTTATGAGATAAAAACGTATTTAAAAGAGTATAAAAAAAGTTTTTATTATTGTGCTTGACAAGAGTGTTATCTTGCTCCTACGTATCTCCCGGTGCGATGGAGAAATCAAAGCTACGTAGTTTTTGGTAGAAAATGTAGATGTGTTGATTGCTTTTAAATAAATTGTATTTTGTTATTTAAAAAAAATTAAATTTGACGAACATAAAAAAAAACTTGTTTGATTTGAATAATTATTTTAAAATATGAATTTTAAAACGATTGAATTGTACAACTCGTGTGTCAAAATTCAAGGATTAAAAAGATGTCACATCTAATTTAATCCTCTTAAGAATATTTTATTTTTTATTTTTAAATTGAGTTTCAAAACCAACAAGTAGTTTAATTTGTGTCTTAACAACTCCAAGATTAAAATAAACACATATAATTAATTAAATTTTTTTAAAAAAAATTGATTTTAGATCTATTTATTTATAAAAGTAAATTTTAGAGCTATCAGAATATATAATTTGTATTATGTAATTTAGGGATTAAAATGTCATTTTTAATTAACTTTAAATAATTTTTATGATTAATTTGTTTATCATTTTTTAGTTTATTAATTTATTTGTGAAGATGAGATTTAGAACCATCAAGTTGTCACAATTTGTATTCTAATAACTCAAAGATTAAAAAGATGTCACATCTAGTTAATTTTTTCATAAAATATTTGTTATTATTTTATCTTTATTTTCTTCTTCTTTTTTTTAAAAAAATAAAAATAAAAATAAAAATTAATAAAATTAAAAATTAAATATAAGTTTAAATGATTCTAGAAAATAAAATCAATAATAAACATAAAAAATAAAATAGGAGCAAAAGAGATATATAAACTTGTAATTTAATCTGTTAAATAAATAAAAAAACACAATTTAATAATGGGACAAAAAAATTGTTTACAAGTGCAAGCTTCTTTCTAAATATTTTTTAAATAAATAAATAGAAAAAAAATCATTTTAATATCAAATAGCACAAATCAAAAGAGAAAAAAATATAAAATCAGTTAACGCTAATCACTAATGAAATAAATGATGTTTATCGTTATTTAATTACATCTATAATTATTTATATTAAATCAATTTAATTATATTAAATAACCGTTATTATTAAATTAAATGATTATTATTTAAGTTAAATGAAATAAAGTATTAATTCAACATCACATGCACACATATTGCTCATTGTTGGCTAACGTGATATCAGATGGAAAAAGAAGCAGGAATGGCAGGTGGTCACTTCTTGCAAAAACTAACACATTGATAATAGGTAGAGATAGCAAGGCTGGCACTAGTAGTAAGAATATAAAGCAATATCTTTACATAATAATAATAATAATAATAATAATAATAATAATAATAATAATAATAATAATAAAATAAAACCAAAAGAAGTTATAGTCTTATAAGTCAAACCAAACCAGGGAAGCAATAAAACTATGATTTCAGCTAAACCATCCAACGTTAAATAAATTAATATTTTCAATCTTCCAACAAATCAAACTCTAATTCCAAACTTTGTCATTAACATAGTGGGGTTTATATCTTTTCATAATATAAAGTTTGAAAAAGCAAAACAAACTTAAAGAGAGTAAAAGGAAATACCTGCCTTTCTATATATCTGCCACGGTGAAGATGGAGGTGATGTTGTAGTGCGCGACTGAACTTTCCGATGCGGGTGAAGATGGTGTGTGGTTGTCTCTTTGATTGGTGTTATTAAAATGGGTTTGAATATCCTTTAGCTATGGATATGGGTTTGATGGATCTGAGTTTGCTGAATGGGTTCGATAGGTCTGAGTTTGTTATAGGTAAGATCTGTTTCTCTAAGAACAACTCTATCTTCTACCTCTCTCTCATTTTCTGTTTTTTTAGAAAATTCCTGCTTTTTTCTTGATTTATTTCAAAAGCAAAGAAGATAAACCTTCTATTTCAAAATCTCACCTCCTCTCTATTTCAAAATTTAGAACTTGTGTTTAGTGTTTTTTTTCTCTTCTCCAGATTTTAAAATTTTAAACTCTATTTATAGACTAAAAGTAAATTAAAGTGGTGAAGCCTTTTATTTATTAGATAAATTTATGCTAAGTAGATAAAATCACCTTCTGGATTTTATGTGTTTGTTGCAAGATTTAGATTTTGAGTATATAAGTTATGAAAGAAGGTTATACAAGTAATGCCTTTATTAGTATGTATGATTTAAGATGAATCAAATAAACTGGTTTCTAATATGTTTGTACTTAGTATGTTGTTAATGAACATAATATAAAGCAAGGTTTTGTAACAAGATGCTGGGAATGCAAATAATATAAAAGAGGGTTTGCAATAGTTCTTGCACAAAGTCAAGCAGTTAAAAGAATGGAAGATGAAGGTGAAGTTCTATTGAGTGTTGGCAGGACAATGTTTGGAGGAATGGATTAATGTGTTGGCATGCCAAATCAGAAACTCTTTGAATTGTTTTTGAATTGTTTTTATTGTAATTCAAATTTTTCCTTGTTTTATGTAAAATAAAGATGTTTAGATTTTTTATAATAATTGTAAAATATATTATTATTATTATTAAAATAACTTAAATTATTTGGACAAAAATTAGGTACTACACAAATTAATAAATATGAACGTTGTTGAGCATGTAGAAGATAGACCAATATTATTGGGATCGAAGTTGGATTTACGATAGAACATTTCATGGAAAAATAAGACTTGAACCACATTTTGTGTAAGGAGTAATAGGATAAGCAATATGATACGATATTTATAAATATGAAAGAGATGTAGATGTCTCTGTCTTAAATGTGAGTTTATAAGTATTAAGAGTTATGAGGAAGTCCACAAACATTTAGAGAGTTGATTTTATGGTGAATTATTGAGTTTGGTATTAATCATGGTAAAAATTTGTCGAATATTAATTCTAACACGTTATATGCTAATACCAACATCGTTTGAAGTAGTGGAGCATGTCCGATAGTTGACTATGGTCATGAATAGTTTGAGCTGATTGGTGATATGGTTGGTGATGCTCTTGGGATCGATGAACATGTCTAACAATGAATCTCAATACGACAAGGAAATACTTCCGAGAGAGAAAGCATTGTTTGAACCATTGATTGAAGAAATAAATAATCATTGTTTGAAGAGTCGTCAAACTCTAAATTATCTTTATGTGTGAGACTTTTAGTTGCCAAGTCAAAATGGCATCTTCTCGATCAGTGCTAAATTAAACCATTGTTTGAAAGTCGTCTAAGTCTAAATTATCTTTGAGTGTGAGATTTTTAGTTGTCAAGTCAAAATGGCATGTTCTCATTCAATGGTTGGAGTTCTTTTCGAAAATGATGTTGGATGTGACTCAATAAGGTTTTCTAATCGTAAGTTAAAGTGAAATCAAGTTAAATCATTGTTTTACTTGTCAAGAATTCTAAAATTGTAGAGAAAGTTTGCATCAATGCAAACTGTTGTGCAAATGACGTGGCATTATACCAATATATCATATTCGGGCATATTGCAACATCATTTTGATGGTGTGGCATTAGAACACTTTGATCAGATGCATCTTGACTTTGGAGCGATTCCATGAAATGTGATATTTAAATTATGCTCTAATGGCTTTACTTAGTATATCCAAACGTCGACACCACCTTATTCTTGTTGGTTAATTATTGTCACCTCTTACAATCTCCCTCTTGAGGTGCGCATGACAAAACCTTACATATTTTTTACTTGTACTATTCTGAGACTGGCGAATCCAGTAGAGGACATTGACGTATTTTTACAACCCTTGATTGATGATCTAAAGAGGTTGTGGGTAAGTGGAGGATGGACGTATGATATTGCATGCCAAGAGAATTTTACAATGAAGGTTGTTTTGATGTAAACTATTAACAAATTTCCTACAGACATGTTGTTTGGAAGGGAAACATATAAAAACATTTACCTTGAAATTCAGAGCAAATAGTTCGTGGTTTGACTCTCATTGTAGGCTTTTTACCATACTGTAAAGATTGAACTACAAATTTTTTCGCCCACTTAGAAGAAAGTGGGTAAGGACGATAGGGGGGAGCTTTTCAAAATTTTTAGAGTAAGTTGAAATAAATTTTATGTTTTCAAATTATATATATATACTAATAATTATGTACATTCATTGCAGACTAAATAGGTGTGAAAAAATAATATGAAACTCAAATATAAAACAATTTTCATTTTAAAGCTAAAGTCCGTCTCTCTGATATACTGAAAAATGTTTCACGACACTTTGACCAAAGCAATATTGTTCCATATTGGAATAGTGAAACACTATGGCGTCAATTGCGACACTAATGGCCTTCTGATGAAATATTTTTAAAGAAATCAGATATTGATAAAAAGAAATAGAGTTTCAGATAAGGGAGATTGCTTACATATAAGAGGTTGCATTAGTAATGGAAAAACACTATATTAATTTGGTAAAAACAAAGTATTTAAATCATGATTTTTTTATATTTAATATATATAGTTTTCTAGTTAAATATATAATTGTTCTACATGTTTATGTTAAAATAGAAAAATAAAACAAGAAGAATTCCAAATATGGATGAGTTACATTACCACATAGAAGTTGGAGAAGAAGGTTCATTAATTGATACTCACCCTGAGAAGATTTAGGTTAATTTATATTTTTATAATGTTAGAATTGTTATTGTTGACTTTGGAAGACTATTGTTGGAATGGTGAAAGCAAACAAAGTCTATGGCTATGAAGACTTGGCCACCAACATGAGCGAAAAAGTCTTTAACAACAAATTTTTAAGAGAGAAGGGTCTCCTCATCCCCCAAGAGTTAACTCCAGAAATACTCAACACGTAATAGAACATATAAAACTTTTGAGCGATGTAGCCTATTTTGAATTTTTGAATTTACAAGGAACATTTGTCCTTCGAAACGTTTAAGAGAAAGTTTTTTTTGAGTTTAAGAAGTTTGTTGCAAACATTTGAGCGGAAAATAAAATTTTAAATTTGAAACTTTGTGAGGATCAAAGTTCCTCGAAAATGATTAGACTAAATTTCTCAATAAAACACACCATCCTCTTCATTTTTTTAATCACTTATTCGTTTTTTTTATCGCGTATTCATTTTTTATTCTTTCTTCTTCTATTCACTATCTTCTGTAGTAACTTCAATATATTACCATTCTTTCATTTTCTTTTGGGTAGATCATGTTCCTCAAAAAGTTCCTCAAAAATACGTTTTTGCAAGGAAATTTTGTGTATTTCCTTTGACAAAAATTCCTCGCAAATAACCTCTTTTCTTGTAGTGTATGTAATAGGACGATAGTGGCAACTAACCTTCATGTAAAAAAGGTGTCTAGAGAGGCTAAAATACTTGTATTCTTAATAAAGATAATTGTCAGATTGTTGAGAAGACCAAATTGACGTTGAAAACTAGTGAGGTTAGTAATGATTACACGTTGAAGAGCCTGATAAGGCTACATTAAACAATACACATTATATAACCTAAAGAGGCTTAGATAATACTCGTGTTCCTTATCAAGGCAACTGTCGAATTGTTGTGAAGACCATTATTGTGTTTTAGAGATTGTCTTTTAGGTGGCTCGGAGGGGCCATATAATACTCAATAATTTAAGAGGCAAGAAAATAATACTCCATTCTTGGAGAGAAGATCAATACTCAACTCAAGAAACAAGTGAAGTCGGATCATAAGGAAGTCCAAATATTGTACTTCTAATGTTCTGGAAAGATGCAAGAAAAGAATACTCAATGTTTGGAGAGACATATATTATTCATCTCAAGAGGCGAGTGAAATTGAATCTTGAGGAATCCACAAACAGTACTTGGAGAAGCTTTAAGAACACTCTGAAGGTATCAGAAAATACAAAAAAGAATGTTTGAATTATGTCGATCATTTAAACTGTAAACTACATGTTTTTGATGAAGACAAAAATCACCAATTATGGACAATGCAACAAGATCAAAAAGAAGATCAAATATCTTCACAACAAGCTTTAAAATCCAAACAATAGATGATAAAATGTAAAGGTATATGATACAAACCAATAGTTCAAATACATGAGAACAAGTTATATTTACATATGCATTTAACATATTTTCAAAAGTCAAAACAACATTAACAAAACATTTAAAAACATATTTTTGACTAATTACATAAGTGTATTCGAATACACCATGTTGTATTCGAATACAACTTAAGTCAGAGGCAAAAATTTAAATGTTGTATTCGACTACATCCATCTGTAGTCAAATACAAGTTAAGTCAGTGGCCAAAATTCCTTTATGTGTATTCGACTACACCCATCTGCAGTCGAATACAAGTTAAGTCAGTGGCTAATTTTCACTAATATGTATTCGACTACATCAATGTGTATTCGAATACAAGATGTAAAATTTGAATATTTTTGAATGTTAGAAAGAGTTGTATTTGAATACACATATACTGTATTCAAATACAACTGGAAACATTACAAATTTTTAGATCTGGGATGGCTCTAGAATATTGTAATTTTTCATCAAACCTCTTGGATCAATGGCCACGAATTTGAAGGGATGTTTATGGAGTATAAATACCCCATAATTTCAGATCAAATAAACAATCCTTGAATCAATACATTGAACAAAATTCTGAATTTTTACTAAGTACTTGCATTCCATTTTCATATCATTCTAAAAGGTTCTCAAGTACTTGAATTGTTATTGGATTGTTTATCAATATACCTCACCTTAGTCTTATTCAAATCTTATTGTATCATTTGTAAAAGAAAGTAGGACTTTCTAAAAGATAGCTTAATCTAAGATAGTGGTGTGCTATCTTAGAAGTATTGTTAGAAGTTTGTAGCAAGAATCCCAGGGTGGGAGTTGTACATTTTCTAACAAGTATTGGATCAATCTCTTGTGGTGTGCAAGAGGACTGGACGTACCCTTGGTTATAAAGGGAACCAGGATAAATCTTAAAGTGTCCATTTACTTACTGCACTTTATTATTAGTAGGCATTTTTATTAAACTCAGAAAATCAACTACTATATACCTAAAAACAAGAAAATTTACTAACACCTAATTCACCCC